>RJWJ010001718.1:60908-120811 GCA_004363605.1 Indri indri
TTTTTTTTTTGTACTAAATCTTTGGAATCTAGTGTGTATTTGACACTTGAGCACATTTCAACTTGGCCTAGCCACATTTTAAGTGCTCTATAGTCACATATGGCTAGTGACTACCACATAGGACAGTGTGGACTCAGGTCTGTCTTTGAGTTTTTCATTTTTAAGAATAAATTCTTTTGGAAGGGTCTTCTTTTTCACACACAGAAACAAAATACTAAGTAGTTTTTAATTTTTCACCTAATACAGTGAGACTAAAGATGCTGCCATCCATCTCAGTACTTAAAATACCTTTTCTCATAAGCAAAATAAATGCCCTGTAGTTTGGGAAACTAGAGATGATTAGCAGGGTAGGGGCCGAATTGGGAGCAAGCTCTAGAAAATAAAAAGCCCTGAATTAAAGAGCTCTATGATTTCCCTTTTGGAAAGCAAATGTATAAGCAGACCTAAAGATACTTATACCCTTTGACTTAATCCCATTCGCAAGAATTTATAACCTCAGAATTTAATTTAAATGAAGTAACTAGTGACATGAATAAAGATGGCTACTACGGCATTCATTCTAATGTAAAAATGCAGAAAGAGAATAAATGCTCAGTGACACTGGAATGCTTAAATAAATTATGACACATTTACTTGATAGAATAATATGCCATCATTAGGACTGTAACTGTGAGGACTATGTAACAAGATGGAAAAACGTTTATAAAACAAAAGCAGTCTAGAAAATATGATGCTAACCCTGATTACAACTGTGTAAACATAAACAAGCATATTGACAAATGAAATAGACTAGAATATACCATAAAGGTGCAAGAGTAATGGCACACTCTCTTCAAATGCCTTTAATATCCTTACCATTTCTCATTTTAAATTAAAAATATAAGTAAGAATTACAAGAAAAATCTCCTTTATTCAGAGGCGAGGGCATTTCCAGATTTGTTTCAGATTCACCTTTTCAGATTAGAAAGGCAGGGAAGTTAGAAAGGAGAGAAATGTGTGCTACTTGACTCATATCAAATGAGGCCTATCATATGCTTTTACATGTAAAAAAATGCATTAATCTTACCCACATACTCCCCAACACACAAAGAGCTTGTAATTTAAAGTGATAGTTTGAACCTCTAAATCTAACAACCAGTTTACCAGAAATATGGGAGAATGAGAAGTATGGTAAATACTACCCCAGGGATACAATGAGCAAAATCTAGAACGTGGAGAACACTAGAAGACAAACAACCTGGTTTCTTCAACAATTTCACTGCAAGGAAAATAAAAGAGGGAAATAGAACCTATAGAATAAAAAAAGACTTAAGGGAATAGTGACCAAGCGTAATGCATGAACTCTGTTTAGATCCGATTCAAACAAATTACGTGTAAAAAGAATTACGTGTAAAAAGAATATTTACAAAACAACAAGGGAATGTGAAAACTGACTAGATATTTGCTGGCCTTAAAATTTTTTGTTTATTTTCTTAAGATGGGATAATGGTATTAAGGTTTTGTTGTTTTTTTTTTTTTTTTTTAAGTTCTTATCTTTTAGAAATTCAAACAGGGCTGGGCGTGGTGGCTCACACCTGTAATACCAGCACCCTGGAAGGCCCAAGGCAGGAGGATCGCTTGAGCTCAGGAGTTTGAGACCAGCCTGAGCAAGAGCAAGACCCCTTCTCTACTAAAAATAGAAAAATTAGCCAGGCGTCCTGGTGTGCGCCTGCAGTCCCAGCTACTCGGGAGGCTGAGGCAGGAGAACTGCTTGAGCCCAGGAGTTCAAGGTTGCAGTGAACTATAATGACAACACTGCACACTAGCTGGGGCAACAAAGCAAGACTCTGTCTCAAAAAAAATTAAAATTTAAATTAAAAAAAAAGAAATTCACACAGAAATACTTATGGGTAAAATGCTAGGGTAACTGGGATTTCCTTCAAAATAATCTGGCCAGTGGTAGGAAAGGGAGAGAGCAGTGGTGGTGGACATAGATGAATAAAGACTGGCCATGAACTGATAACCGTTGAAGTGGGTGATGTGTGCATGGAGGTTCATTATACTCTTCTACTTTTTGTGTATATTTAAAATTTTGGGGTCAGGTATAATGGCTCATGCCTGTAATCCCAGCACTTTGGGAGGCTGAGGTAGGAGCATCACTTCAGCCTAGGAGTTAGAGGCTGCAGTGAGCTATGATCATACCACCGCACTCCAGTCTGGGCAACAGAGTGAGATCCTATCTCGAAAAACAAAAAAACTTTCCATAATAAAAAAAAAAAATTGTAATTGGTTTTTGGAATTTACAATTTCCCAAAGGAAATTTAACAAATGGTGATTAATTATACAGACTATGCAACATAGGCCCATTTAATATACAATGAAGCTGGATGATGAAATACATCTATTATAAAGACCTAGCTACCACTGTTTCTAAGTGAAAAAGATCTTCCAAGCTCCAGCTTAGAGCTCCAGGAACACACATCCCTTGAGTCAATCCCACTACTGACAGTGGTGCCAGTTCCTCTCCCTAGTACCTATTACAGCACACAGAACAGTACAGGCTCCAGATGTGGAGAGACAGATGGGTCTGTGAACCAGATTTCTGTGAGGGAGGGATTGCTTATAAGAGGTTAGTTTCAAGGTTCCAGCAATAACACAGCAGTCTACATACAAAATTCCTACAAGTGAGGGAGCATGCATTTCCCCTAAACCTGCCTGTTCCCCAAATTGTCTCTGCTATCTTTTCTACTGGGTAACATGGGAAGATAAAACAATTTGTGGGTTTTTGTTTTTTTTTTAAAAGACAGGTCTCACTCTGTCTTCCAGCTGTAGTGCAGTGGCACAATCGTACCTCACTGCAGCCTCGAAATCCTCAGCTGAAGCGATCCTCCCCCCTTAGCCTCCCAAGTAGCTGGGATTACAGACTTGGGCCACCGCAGTAGGCTCAATGTGTGTTAGATATTCGTAATAATAAAGCCTCAACTACAAAAATTATGGAATGGTATTAGATTATTAAATGGAATAGTACGGTTTCCTTCCCTGGATACCTTTAAAAGGGGACAACACTTATCTGAATTAGATGTTCTGATGAGAAGCAAAGAGTAGGAGTAGTTAATTTATGAGACTAGTACCTAAATGATCAAAGCACTCACCACATTACAGAAATAGTTTGCCCTTTCAGTCTAACTACTGAGTACAAATAGAAACAGTCACAAGGAAATGATGCCCAGGAAGAAGTGAGAGAAAACAGGCCGTCTTTAGCCCTTAAGCAGTCTGTAGCTGCAGCAGTGACACTGTACCTGATAGGGTGATCTCCACAAGTCTTGGGCCGCTCCATGACAGACACCCACTTGTCATCATAGCTGAAGAGAGACAAATCCAGGTAGGGGCTACCACTGTAAGACTGCGCACTGATCGGGAGCTGACCCAAAAGGCGGCGTACTGCTTCTGTATGCCCTCCATACTTGGCATTTATAATAGTGTCTTTGAACCTAAAACAAAGGACCAGTGAGGAAGCCTTTGTTAGTGGGTATGCAAAGCTGTCTTGTATTTTAAATTGACTAACATATGTCTAAAAACCACTCATTCTCTAAATAAAAATTAAAATCTAGATATTGAATGAAAATAATTCTCTCGTACATCACAAGTCTGGCTAGCTACAAATAATCTTAAAAAGCAAAGAGCAGAATTAGAAATGGGGAACACGAATTACTTTAGAAAAGTTAGCAAAGACTCTACATACAAGTTTAAAATGAGTATAACTAGTGTATGACAATTATTTCTGCTCATTTGTGATAACAGCTCAACTAGGGGAAAAAGTCCAGAACTTACTTTCCCCAAATGATAACTTCAGACTGAATTAGTTACGAAGAGCAGAGAATCCTGAATGGAAGTAGCCTCTCTCTCTGATTCTTCTTCGGAAGCTAACTTCCACCAAATCTTTTGATAAACTACTCATTTTTAGTTTGTTTAAATAAAATTTTGGAACTAGCTTTCCATACTCCTACAGAAACACCAGTATCTAAAAGAATACTCACACAGAGTCAGATATATGTCTTATCTTTGAAAATAATAACACAGCAGTTACTTCTGGCAACTGTAACAAATACTAAATTTAGTACTCTTTGACCAAGTATTTCTGTTCTTCTGGAAATTTACCCTAAGGAAACACTCCTACATGCAGAAACATCTCTGTGCACATTCAATACAGCATTGTTTATGACATGAAACATTGAAGGAAAAATTTAAAACCTAATGGAAAACTATAATTTTCAAAGATTATATGGTAACAGGAGAAATTTTTATCATAATGGTAAGGAAAAAAAGTAGACTACAATACTGCCTGCATAGCATAGTAAGGTTAAAAACGAAGGAAAAAATTACAAAAAAAAGAAGACTGGCAGAAATACATCAAAATGTTAATGGTTGTTTGTATAATGACATTTTGGATTTCTTTTTTCTTTTTCCTTTCTTAGAAAGAATGTCAACTATCAGTAAGTATTTCTAAAAATCTCTAAATCAAATCATATCAGATGGTTTTACAATTAAGGGGAAATAAATAAAATTTTTTAGATTGGAGGAAAATATAAAATCTCATCCCTGAAACCAATGGAATAAAAAACTTGCATGTTCTTAAAGTCCATAAGACCAGAAAGATTGATTAGTTGGGACTGATTTTTATTTTCACTGTTAACCGTGGTACTGAATAGACATGAACACTGCTCAGGTCCCCCATAAGAAAGCCTAGCTACCATTGCTGCTTTTCCATTACTCCTCTTGACAGTAATTTTCACAGCCTTAGTGTAAATCATAAAATTAAACTTTGGGCCAAAAAGAACTTATTTTTTCCCTTTCATTTGAGCTGGAATCAAAGATCCTTTAATTGGGCTCTTTGGTTTTCAGCAAAGATCTGGCACCACCTCGTCACCCACAACCCTGCCCGGCTCACTGGCTTTCCCAGGTAAAACAGTGGGGGCTGCCCCACAGCTGTGTGATGCTCACAAATCAAAGCATCTGTGACAATCCAAAGGCTGGAGCAGTGTCTCTTCCTCTGCAGCACCCACCACCTCCACTCTCCACACTCCCCACTGACGAAAAGATGAAGCAGTCACTCCCTCTGACATCTTCACCACTTTAGCTCCTAGCTTAGTATCACTCTGTCCAACTATGCTTCTCTTAATTCTTGCTGGTTTCAACACTCTCACAACGATCCTTCTAACACCATGGCCTCCTAGTTCCTTGAACTTCTCTCAACCTCAGCTGCTTACTCCATGGCCATACCCTCCACCCCGCCATTACCATGCCTGCAACACCTCTGTAATCTCAGAGCAGACCACCACCGCGTTCTCCAACCATCTTCTCTCCCCTCTTCCTTGCTCGCTCTCTACTCATCTCAATGTCAGCAATCCTTCAGCCCCCATGGGACCTACCGTCCACTGATTCTACCAACTTTTTGCCATCCTACACCCTCATCATATCCTCTCTTCCTTCCTTAGCCAGCTTTTGTTCCTACAGTCAGTCATGAAAATTGCTCCATTGTATTGATCCTCAACAACCCTGAACTCTCTTTTGTGGTACTTACTTGAAAAAACTACAACTCCAGTTAAGCTCAACTCTCCTATTCCATGCCCATATCCATTTGGTTTTCTCCAAATGGAGAAACACCGTACAACAACGCTCACTTTAAATTTATAACCATGAACTTCATGTGGGCCCTTAATGTTGCAGGGCACTCATGCTACATTTCCATAGACCTGCCAGACTCCCACTCTCTTCCATGGCTATTTCATGCCCCTACTCCATGCTCGCTCTCAGCTAATGGCATTGCTTACTGAAAAATAGAAGCGAGGAGAAGAGAATGTTTTAAAGTTCCCATCAGTACATCTGTCCAACATCTGAACCTATGTAACGATCTGTGCTCCTGTGTAAGGCCAAGCCCTCCACCTGTGCACTAGATCCCACCCCCCCCCATACACATAAGCAGTTCTTCCCCACTTTTCCAAACTGTTTCCCTCTTCTCTACTGGATCAGTACCATCTGCATTCAAACATGCCATTTTTCTTCCCATTTAAAAAATAACAAAAATAAAAATTTAACACCACTTGCCCCTCCAGCTAATGCACCACTTTTCAGCTCCCCTTTATAACAAAACTCCACAAAAACACTTTTTCATACTATCCAACTTTTCTTCTCCCATTCTTTTGTAAACCTACCCCAAACATGCTTTCACCTCCACTGTCTCACTGAGTCTACTCGTCAAGGTCACCAATGATCTCCATGTTGCTAACTCCAATAGTTAATTATCAGTCCTCATCTTACTTGACCTGTCAGGCAGCTCTGACACAGGTAACACTCCCTCCTCTTTGAGAAACTACTAGATGTCTCCACTCATAGAACTTCTGATCTTCTCTCCTGAACCTGTCCCACTCGCAGGTGCACCATCACAGTTTAATGGTAACTCTCTCTTGCAAGTTCATCGAGCCATAAACGTTAGAATCATCTTTGACTTTGTTCTTTCATAGCCCATATCCCATCCTCCCTAACTTTTGGGCTCTACCTTCAAAATACATTGAGAATACAATTACTCACTACCCCCAATCCACTCTGCTCTCTAAGTCACCATTGTTAATCAACAAATAATTACAGAGGACCTGGTATGTGCCAGGCACTCTTCTAGGTGTTTAGGATCCATCGGTCAAAAAAAAAAATGAACCTAAATCCTAGTGGCAGGAAACAGAATGCCATAGTTTTATTTATTGGATCACTGCAACAGTCTCTTAACTGGTGTCCTTACTTCCACTCTACCCCTTATAGCCTACTCTTAACACAGCAGTCAGAGTGATCTGTTAAAACCTAAGTGAGACGACACCATTCCTCTGCTCAAACACTATACCATCTATCTCCTCTACAGGTAAAACCAAAGCCATAGAATGGCCCTATGGATCTGGCCTCCCAGGTCTGGTCTCTGACTCTATGTCCAACTACTCTGTCCCTCGCTCACACCAATCCATCTACCCTGGCCTCCTTGGCGTCCCTTAAATGCATCAGACCCACCTCAGGGCCTGCAGATTTGCTATTCCTTTTGCTCAGTATCTTCCTCCTCCAGTTACCCACATGGCTTGCTCCCTGACCTCCTTCAAAAGCTTTGTTCAAATATCGCCTTCCCAGTGGGGCCTATGTTGACAACCCTACCAGAACAGAATAAACAATCTTTTCTTCATACACTCAAACCCACTAGATAGTCTAACAATTTTATTTTTCCCTTGGACACATCCCTGTTGGAATCCTCCACTCTCCTGCTTCCATCTCGTCTGACTGGTAGACCACCATCATTCTGCAAATTCCCTTTACCATCAACCTTAGAATTCTCTTTGCCTCTCAGAGTCAGCCTCTATTTCCTACATATCATTCTATTGGTACAGTATGTCTTGCAGAGGCTTCCTTAGAAAAAGTACATGGGAGGGAATTTTTGAGACTTTATAGGTCTGAAAACATCTTTGTTCTATCCTACTATTTGGATACAGAATTCTAGATCAGAAATCACCTTTTTCATAGAATTCTGAGGGCATGATTTTAATGGCTTCAAGCTTTCAGTGTTGTTATTGGTAAGTTCAATGCCATTCTAATGACTTATTTTTTTAACATGTGAAATGTATGTTCTTTCTGAAAGTTTTTGTAATTTTCTCTTTATCCCAGTGTTCAAAATTTCATGACGACATGCCTCAGTGGGGTCTTCTTTCATTGACTATACTGGGTACTTGATGGATCCAGTAGTGTGTTGGTAAAGGTTTAGTTTTTCTCTGGGGGAAAAAAAGCCGTGATTTGTAGTGCTTGCCAATTTCTATGGTGTAAATCTTCCTGCTGTGGCCAATTTCAAGGTACCAATGTGACATCATTGAACACAGATTTGTCAAGAGATGAGCAATAGCACATCATTAGCACCATGTAGATAAAATAGATACAAACACCACAAAAGCACATATAGTACAATAAATAGGAAATAATAATTAGTAAATAATTACTTTTTAATAATGACTGTTTAATAATCAGCTTACAAGAATTCCTGAAAGTTTAACTGTCAGCTCCAACACACCATTGGTGGGTCCTGCCAATATGGAAATTTATGTCCTTCGGTACTGGACAATGATCCCATTATTTCTTCCCCTTCATTTTCTCCATGGCTCCTTCATGAATTAGCCAGACATTGGACCTTCTGGATAGATCCTCTAATTTTTTTTTAAAAATTGTTTCTCTCCCATTTCCCTTATCTTTTCATTCTACTTTCTTGGAGAGTTCCTCGACTATATCTAACAAATTTTAAATTTCCAAGAGCTTCTGATTCTAGGAATGTCCCTGTTTTTATACCTGCAATTGTTTCAGTTAATGTAATATTGTTTCCTGAATCTTTACTCCTTATTCTGTTTTGTTTTGTTTTGGTCTCTATCTTTTAGGATAAAGGCTTTCATTAAATGACTCATGATCTTTGGTACCTGTTGTTTTCCTTAAACATTTATTGTAACTCATAAGGGCCTCGTTTTTTTTTCATTTTTTACCAAAAGATTATTGGGAAAAGGTTACTATAAAATTTTGCATTTAGAGACATGTATTAATAAGAAATAAAAAATAATTTCAATTTATATATACATTATATTTTCAAAGCAGCAAAGTATGACAGGCTGATTAACAAAATATTCTACATTAAGATACAATTCTATGGGGTAAATGGAATACATATATGAATTTGAGAGTAAGAAGAAACAATGTAAAATTTCCAACATTATTTGCTCTCAACTTTTTACATCAAACATTTGAATACCAATTACTATGGTATTTAGATTCCTTTGGCTATATTTAAAAGAGTGTTATAATAATATTATTTTTAAATGTCAATGTTTAATATACATTGAAAATAGCATCCTAGGCCAGGCAGGGTGGCTCACACCTATAATACTAGCACTCTGAGAGGCCAAGGTGGGAGGATCCCTTGAGCTCAGGAGTTCAAGACCAGCCTGAGCAAAGGCGAGACCCCCATCTCTACTAAAAATAGAAAAATTAGGCAGGTGCAATGGCTCTCGCCTATAGTCCAAGCTACTAGAGAGGCTGAGGCAGGAGGATCACTGGAGCCCAAGAGTTTGAGGTTGCTGTGAGCTATGATGACACCACTGCACTCTAGCTGGGGCAACAGAGTAAGACTGTGTCTCCAAAACAAAAAAAAAAGGAAGAAAGAAAATAGTATACTCTACGACTACTTAAATTCAGTAGTAATAGTATAAAAAATTCAGAGATCAAATTAAAAATATGTGAGAATATCTACAGTTTTTCAAAATCTTTTGGTGGTATGAAGTAAAATTGTGAAGATCAATGAGCTGGAATATCCAAGCTTTCTCAACTTTTATTTTCTCCTCCTGGGACTTTTAGCAATTTTGCTTAATTCCAGATGCATTCTAAAATAATTTTTTGAAAACACAGTTTCCTCTAAATTCCTAGATAACTTCACTTATTCAAGAAATACCTAATGAGCTCGTCCCACATGACAGACACTGGCCTTGGTGTTATGGATACAGCAGTGAACATATTATAATAAACCAAAATCCCAGCCCTCATGGAACTTGCCTCCCAGTGACTTCTTCGATGTTTTGACTGACTGTACCCACCTTTTGTTATTGGTTAATGATCTGCTTAATTTTAGAGTTAATTTTAAAAGAAGAAAATTCATTCCAAAATGAAAAAAGCAAATTTTGATCCATGTTCTGCTTCCAAAAATCCTTCTACACTGAATAGAGAGGCTAATAAGGCAGAAAATTTGTGTGAACCAGAGAAAAAGGAAAAGGCAAGTCAGTTGTCTGAAACGAATAGCCATCTATTTCCAACTGAGTAGTACTGTCCTTTTATAGAAGTATGATGCCACTGCATTAAGATATCTGCTTTGCATGTTTTTCCCAGTGGCAGTAATGCTTTTTCTGATTCATCCACTCACTGTGGTCTTATCTGTCTTGGGACTGAAAACAGCTATTTTGCATTATTGGCTAAGGTAAGGGGAACAATTTAGATATGTGAAATCTGATGAGGTACTGTCTGACTAGAGTAAGATTTAGCTTGGGCCCTTGGTCCAGGGAACCATTCGTTTCATAATAATGTGTTAAGAAAATTATCAGAAGCTCTAGTTCATAAGAGGACCTTGCTGACTGAAGGGTATCAATTTAGGATGACCTAAGTGTTCTGTGAAGGCACTCCAAGTGTCAATATCTGTAATTCTCTTTTTTGGGTTGGTCAGTTTCCATGGGGAAGGGTCTCTAATCTCCTGCCTAGGGAAGATAAGCCTAGATGCCACATCTGGGAAGAGGGATAGCAGTTTTGCCCTTCAGTACATCAACTTTCACCTAATTGCTGTTTTTAAGCATGACATGTCTCATCCCTACTCTTAGCTATACCTCATGAACCTGAGACCAGAGCTTTTCTGGTTCAATTTGTCCAGAGAATAAACTTCCAGACTTTTGTGGAGGTGGAAAAAGAGACAGTAATTTAGCTATGTAGGCCTAGGGAAGGGATCTGGAAGGTCTCACTGCTGCTCCTTTTAAGAACTTCACCAATCCTGATTTCAGCCTACCTCACAGGTACCTTCAGAGGTACCTAGAGCCTCCAATGTCCTGACCTTTTCCAGAGGTCTCTGCTGTAAGGCAGGCTTGTTCCTTGATGACTAAGCTCTGCAGCTGTGAGTTTTTACTCTCTGAGGTATGCTAAGTCAACTCATTCACTGGCTTTTCAGCTCCTAAAACTCTGTTGATATATCCTGTTTCCAATTGTCTCCTCTCCCATTTTCTTTGTTCTTACAGGTTTAAACCTCTTATTCCTTTATTGTCATTTTAGTGGGGTTGGGAGATGGAGCAGAGATAAATGCATGTGTTCAACACACCATTTTTAACCAAAAGTTCTAAAATAAGTTTCTTAATAATGCACTCAACAAATATTTAAGGGCTCGACAGTACACTTCTGAAGATATAACAATAAATAAAGACACAGTCTTTACCTTTTTGTAGCTCACAGTCACATACAGTGATTCACGTACAGGAAGAATCACAGACAATGCACAAATGATTACACAGATGCTGAGAGACAGAAAGGAGACGTTCGGGATGACTCAAGGGGTTACAACAGGCAGACTAACCAAGGCCAGGTGGACAGAGAGAATAAGAGAAGCTTTCCCGGAAGAAATAGCTATTGGCCTAACATCAATTTTTCTAAAGAAAAATGAAGCCTGTTGAGCCAGGTGGAACAGCTTACCGGCGCTGGATCTGCCTTGCAAAATTGTTGCTAGAAGCTGAGCAGGGAAACTGGACTTCACTGTGCAGGGTGGCATTACGGAAGAGGTCACAGAAGTTCTCAAAGAGCTCCAAAAGCTCGTCTGATGTATTCTCAAACACAGCAATCACCTCTGTTGTCACCATATTGTACACCACAAAGAAAGATGCCTGCGGAAGACAGAGAGCGCTATGGGACAGTTAAGCATAATGCCATGCCTAGGAGACTTACCACTTGGCTGAAAAATCAAGGCACCCAAATAAAACAAGCAAACACCTCAGCTTTAACAGCCAGGTGGAAATATGGCTCTGAGTGGTTCTGGTAACGGAGGAAACATCAGTGGAATTTATCAATTAAGAGCTTCAATGTTGCCAGATTTCCTACAGTATTTGTGCTCCTAGCATTACTAAGTTGGCCAGCATATACGTATAAAAAGGTTTTCAATTTTCATTTCAAACTGTGCAAATTCAATATTTTTCCTTCCAAGTATTTATTCCCTACTTGCTCCCCAACCCACCCTGAGATAAAAAACACTTTTTAAAAAGCCAGATTTAATTTTCTTTCCTGCTGAGAAAGTGATTTGCAGCCTGGGGCTGCCTGTTGGCAAATTATTTTCTCTTGTATGTGTACAGTTGAAAGTTCAATGTAGGAGCATTTATTTTTCCTTCTTAATATTTCTAACATGCAGAGAGACACCTTAAGTACATTGTGTTCTAAAACTGCCCAAGCAAGTTGTATCTAGGCAGGGTACTGGTGCTGAACAAATGAAAAATCAGAGAGGCATTTTCCATTTCTTTCTTCATAAATGTTCTTTCAGCCAAGAGCATTTGTAAAATACGTTTGAGATTTGTAGCAATTAAGATCAGAGGGGGAACCTGAAAAGCATTCAAATGCCATAGGTGACAGAGTTACCGCTTTTTCTGAATGGGTCCCTAGGTGACTAGCCCTCTTCCTTTAAACATCCAGGGCTCTGCTCTGCCTAACAAGGAAGCTCCAGGAACTTCTAGTTTTTGTCATAGTGAATGTAGCAGTGTGAATTAACCAGCAAGCTTCTAACAGGACTCTAGAAGTTTACGGGACACTACGATTAGCATTTCAGCCTCTTATGATTGAGTTTAAATCTCCATTACCACTTTCTGGAGCCATTTGGCCAACCAGTCTTACTAGTAATTAGTCCTTCCTAGAGCTTATATTACATGGCTTTTGTGGTCACCTGGAAATTAAATTTGGCTGTAAATTAAAGAGGCTGGAAGGTAACCTGAGAATAATACCCTTAATATCACCAAGGCTTTGTGTTTGGATGCACTTTTTACTCATTTACTTTATTGGAACCTATCGAATGAAACTGGGGGAGGAGTAAGGAGGACAACTAAGGCAGAAGGATTGGGT
Organism: Indri indri; assembly: GCA_004363605.1. Taxonomy (NCBI): domain Eukaryota; kingdom Metazoa; phylum Chordata; class Mammalia; order Primates; family Indriidae; genus Indri; species Indri indri. The sequence continues at coordinate 73,575 of RJWJ010001718.1, forward strand.
TTTGAGTTACCAACTCCATAAACAAGGGATGGAGCCCTAGTAATGTTTCTAGCTACAACTTATTATAGCTACCAGAAAAAAATAGGTCACCTTTTTGCAAAGGAATAAAGGATAATCTCAAATGCAGCAATCGTAGGTAACTTATTCCCTCCAAAATAAAAAAGTTAATTATAGCTCAAACCTAAATAAAAGATTGACTCATGCCCCTTCTATACACTTGGACAACACTTTGATTATATCAGGGCTTCACCAGGATCTTTCATAATTTTATGAATACAGAATTACACAAACATTCGCTAGCCTTGCCTCCAGAGCAGACTGGGAAATAAACAACAGGAGGGTAGAGAAGTCAAGGACTTTACACCAATCTCCCACGACACGTAAGATGAACTAGATGCTCACCTATGATGCCTCAATGGATGACTTCACTGATAGGGAAGAAAAAATATCCAGAAAAAAATTACCTCCAGCCGTATTACTCCCCCTTTTTTTTTTTTAAGAATACACAAACTATGCTTGAGAAGATGTTAGAAGACATTTTGCCACAGGTGGCTGTTGTGGTCTTAGGAAACAATGCCCTGTACGATATTTCTTAATGGTAGAATCAGCTGCAAGTCAATAAAATACCAAAGACCGCTGACTTCATGGTTTACTGGTGTGCTGGCTATTCTGAATTTCCAAACTAGTATCTAAGGAGACAACCTAGAAACAGGAGAATGCAGGGGCAAAGGTATAGAAAGGTAGGTCTCTTATTTGCTCAACAACAAAGTGGAGAGTTTCTCAAAGACAAATGCCCAAATTACCCTGAATTTCAACGTGGCATTTCAACCCAAGAATCTTAGCAGTTTCTGTGCTCTTTACATCACCTTATCCCCTTCTGAGAAATGCCTCCTCCCCCTACCAACATCTTTCACCCAAACCAAATAACCGTTAGGACCCACAGTCCTGATGATTCTCCTGGTGGGTCATAAATTTTGGCTTCCTTCCGATCTTTTCACTGCTCTGCAACCCATGTCCTAGCATGTGGGAAAGGTCAGGGTAAAGGAGAAAAACTCAACTCCGTCAAATGAACTTAACCTCTTAGATACCTTACAAATAGGACTTTGTGGAGAAGTAAATTGACATTAACCATCTAAGTAGGAACGTGAGGTTAGATTTCTTAGAGGATTTTCTTTTTAATGTGGTGTGCTCATTCTCATTGCCAGAACTAAAGCAGCCAGGCCAATAAGCACAGCCTCACAAAGTCAAGGGAGAATTACCCATGGGTAGTCCAAATCTTGACCTTGTATAACAACATTTGAGCTTCTATCTCAAGAGTACTAAAAATGCTCTGCAGAAGAATTAGGATACTAGTCACACCTACATTGACTACCTACCAGTCAATGTCTTCATATTTAGCTTCCAAATGTCCAGATGAATACATATGGCCAGAGGAAAACAGAGCTGATTTTAAGTTTGAGTCCTAAGATAGCAATTCAGACTACATAAAATGTGTATTTCTGAGGGGTTGGCTATAGGCAAACAGAGAGACCTTCCCATTCTGCCAAGGAGACTGGAAGGGTAAATGGCAGGAGAGTTCACCTCATACCTGTGATGGATCTGTGACCCGGAGTGTTACTACATCCTCACTAGTATACTTGATAAACAGATGGTTTTCATCCAGAAGTTGCATTTTCCACATGCGCAGCTGCCGCAGTTGGTCAAAATACTGGAAGAAGCGCCTCTTAGCCATTGCGCTACCATCCTGTTCTGCACGGCGCCATAAGTATACCAGAAGCCGGTGCTTCAGTGAGTTGATGAAAGGATCCCTAAAAGGATTGGCCATGCCTGTCTGACTGTCCCGCTGTACCTCCGGGAAAACAGCTGACACAGTGAGCAGGTCATCCTCATAGCAGAAGCGGCCAATGGTCCGCACATCAATGAAAGTGCCTTCAGGAGTCACCTGGAAGACATGGATGGTCTGCTGCTGCACTGACAAGATGGCCAGGATGTTTTTGTACAAGTAGAGCCCTTGGTTGTGTGACAGAACCACTTTATCACACTTGAATGTGCGTGTATCACATAAGCGGCCAGTGTGGAGGTCAATGATGTGGAGGGAATAGTCCTCTAAAGGGGACCGTGGGTTGGGGGTCACTGATTCACTGTTCCGATATACCTCATAAAAAGGAGGGTGAGGCTCATCTGGGAGGTAGGCAGCTGAGCCCACGATGACACACCGGCAGTCGTCGGTGAAGAGGCTGCACTCCCGGTTCAGGTGCTCGCCATTGGCTGCTACGTTGGTAATGTGCAGCAAGACAAAAAACCGTTCAAAGAGCCGGCCCCGGACGTTGACTGACCGCTGGTCATTGCCATTGGACAGGATCTCCCCCTCATATCCCTGCAGTAGGTCCTCTGCTGCCTGACAGCCCTGGTACTCATAGATTTCAAGAGATGTCTGGTCTGAAGAAAAAGCAATAAAGTAGCGTCCATCGGGTGAGAATTTGCGCAGGAAACAAGGAGGCTTTTCAACGTTGACAACTGTGAAGTTGGGGAAGACATTCTGGTGGAACACTCGGACCTGGTGCCAATGGGTACCTGCCTTGCCTGAACTGATCCGCCGGCGTTCCAAGCGGTGAATCACATTTTGGTTTTGGATTCTTCGAGGCTTGATGGTAGAAACATGATGATCCATTATCACATCTCTACATGGAAAAGCAGAAGTTAAGAAAATGAAACAAAATTCACCAAAACATAAATATACAAGTCAAACAAATTTACTTTCTTATATCCTAAATTTAGGAATGCTCCAGGTGACAGTGACTGGCATTTCTCTTTCCAAGATTATAGTCAGGAAGTGGTCCTGACATTCTTAAGTCTAGAAGCAGGTTTAAGGGAAGGACCTGGTTCACTAGTAATACCTTCCAAATATGCTCAGCTGTTGAGAATGTTCAACAGAATAAACCTACAACTTCATCAAATTTGAACAGTGTAAGAATCACATTTAATGTGCATTCATTCAAACAAAAATATTTAATGGGCTGTTAAGATGTCCATATTACCCAAAACAATCTACAGAGTCAATGCAATCCCTATCAAAATCTCAATGGTATTTTCGGCAAAATAGAAAAAATCGTCCCCAAATTCATAAAGACTCTCATGGGACCCCAAATAGCCCAATTTGGAAAAGGAAAAAAGTTGGAAGATTCACACTTCCTAATTTCAAAATGTATTACAAAGCCACAGCAATCAAAAAAGTATATACTGGCATAAAGACAGACACAGACCAATGAAATAGAGAGCCCAGAAATAAACCCTTGCAAATATGGTCAAGTGATCTTCCACAAGGAACCAATACCACTCAATAGGGAAAGGACAGTCTCTTCAACAAATGATGTTGGGAAAACTGGATATCCATACACAAAAGAAAGAAATTGAACCCTTATCTTATACTATATACAGAAATTAACTAAGGACAGATTCAAGACCTAAACATAAGACTTACAAGATTCCCAGAAGAAAACATAGGGGAGAAGCTTCATGATATCAAATTTGGCAATGATTTCTTGGATAGAACACCAAAAACACAGGCAACAAAAACAAAAATGGACAAATGGGAATACATCACACTTAAAAATTTCTGTGCATCAAAGGACACAATCAACACAGTGAAAGGCTTCCTACAGAATGTGAAAAAATATTTGCAAATCATATACTGGATAAAGGATTAACATTCAGAATATATAAAGAACTCCTATAATTCAACAACAAAAAAATCACATGGCCCAATCTAAAAATGGTCAAAGTACTTCAATAGACATCTCTCCAAACAAGATATACAAATGGCCAACAAGCATATGAAGAAATGCTTAACATCACTACTCATTAGAAAAATACAAATAAAAACCACAATGAGATATCACCTCACACCCATTAGGATGACTACTATCAAAAAAACTGAAAATAACAAGTGTTGTTGAGGTTGCAGAGAAACTGGAACCCTTATACATTGTTGGTGGGATTGTAACTGCTATGAAAAACAGTATGGAGGTTCCTCAAAGAATTAAAATTAGAACTACCATATGATCCAACGATACCACTTATGGATATAAATCCAAAATAATTGAAAGCAAGATCTTGAAGAGATATTTACACACCCATGTTCACATCAGCACTATTCACAGTAGCCAAGAGATGGAAGCGACTCAAATGTCCACCAATGGATGAATGGATAAACAAAATGTGCTACATATATACGCAATGAAATATTATTCAGCCTTAAAAAGGAAGGAGCCAGACACAGTGGCTTGTACCTGTAATCCCAGCCCTTTGGGAGGCCGAGACAGGAGGACTGCTTGAGGCCAGGAGTTCAAGAGCAGCCTGGGCAACATAGCAAGACCCCATCTCTACAAAAAATTTAAAAATTAGCCAGATGTAGTGGCTCACACCTGTAGTCTCAGCTACTCAGGAGGCTAAGATGGGAGGATCACTTAAGCCCAGTAGTTCAAAGCCACAGTGAGCTACAATCATGCCACCGCACTCCAGGCTAGGTGACAGAGTAAGACTCTATCTCTAAATTAAAAAAAATTTAGGCCAGGTGTAGTGGGTCACACCTGTAATCCCAGCACTCTGGGGGGCTGAGGAGGGAGGATCACTCGAGGTCAGGACAGAAAGTGTCAGCAAAGAAAGAGAAGATTGTTTTTCTAAAGAACCAGATAGAAAGTTTAGAGCTAAAAAGCAAAAACCAGAATAAAAACCTAACTGGATGGGCTCAAGAGCAGAATGGACTCAGGAGAAGAAAGAAAAAGTCACCTTAAAGACAGATCAGTAGGGATTACGTGATCTAAACAAAAGAGAAAAAAAGATTTAAAAACGTGAATAAAGCCTCAGGGTCCTAGGGAAAATAAAAAAGTCTAACACACACCCTTGTCATGAGAGTTCTAGAAAGAGTATAATGCTTAAAAAAAAAAAAACTGAAGAAATGATGACTGAAAACTTCAAGACATAAACCCGATTCAAGAAGTTCAGAGACCACCACCCCCCGCCCAATCTATGATAAACCCAAAGAAATCTACACCCAGACACATCATAGTTAAATTGGGAAAAACTAAAAGACAAAGTAAAAATCTCAAAAGCAACCAGTTAAGAACAGTGCATTTCCTAAATGGGAATAACAACTGAAATGTTTGTAGATTTCTCATCAGAAACCATGGAGGCCAGAAGGAAGTGGAATATTTTTTAAGTGCTGACAGAGCTGCCTGTTTCATCCTTCAAGTCTCAGCTAAAATAGCGACTCCTCAGAAGTTTTCCTGACTACCTCACATCCATCCACATAAATCTAGCATTTCATTCTATTTTATTTTATTCAAGCCCTTTATCACTTTCTGAAATTATCCTATTTGTTTACCTTTTTATTATCTGTCCCTCCGTGCCAGAGAACAGGGACCTTGTCTAATACCTTGTTGTATCCGCAGCACTTAGGACAAGGGACAGTAAGTGTTCACATATACGCTGAATGAATGGAGCAACATTTGACATGGGCCTTGAAGGATAAAGAATTCACTGGGCAAAGTAAAAAGATGCCTAAAAGCACACTTGGAAGGAGCATAGCACGGCACAACCGGGAAACAGACTAATTCCAAGTGGTTAGAACACAGGAAGCACGGAGTGAGTAATAAAAGAGAAGCCCAGAAAAAGACTGGAAAACAGGGGAATAACTGGATCCGATCTGTATTTTAAAAATAAAAACATATAAATAATGAGGTTATTTACTTATATTCTGTCTCCTTCTAAAATAATTTCAAATGTCTTACATAAGTATATATAATATCTAGTCCAGTTAAAAATGTGCAGACCTCTACGACTGAGCAAACCAAGTTTCTCAGACTGCTGCTAGTCACACCTGATTAACAGGGCCTTGAAATCAATTTGGAGGATATTCTTGCTGACATGAAATACAATAAAATAGAAAACATCACCCTATCACATATAGTAATGGTAAACATTTGTAAAACATTTGTTTCGATTATACATGCACTGGGTAAGGATGTAAAATGTATGCTGATCTAGACTAGAGCAAAAGTCTGCAAGCTACTGCCCTCAGGCCAAATCTCGCCCACCTCCCTGTTTTTGGAAATAAAGTTTTACTGGAACACAGCCTCACTCAATAATTTACCTATTGCCTATAGCTGTTTTTGCCCTACACAGGCAGAGTTGAGTAGCTGAGACAAAGACCACAGGGCCCACAAGCCTAAAATATTTATAAACAGGCCCTTTACAGAAGTTAACTCTTTGCCAAGTTAAATTCTACTTCCAATCTCAGCTTAATCATCACTTTCTCAGGGAAGTCTCCCTTCACCTCTCCATTAGCTAAAATCCCAATACACCAGCCCTACTTCTCCTTCACTGCACTTACTATGCTTGCATCTCTGCCTCTGGATTTTACTCATGTCTATGGCCCTAACTGCATGGTAAGCTCCCAAGGACCAGAACACAAACACAGTGTCTGACACATGGCAAGCCTCCATTCTTGAGTGCTGAACCTGCCTCATGCCAAGTTCTTTGCCAACTCAGGCATCCACAGGAGCTATTCCTCTGCCTGGAATGTATTTTCCCTGGCCCTTGCCACAACTTCTCAAGTTGCAACTTAAGTGTCACCTCCATCATCTCCTTCAGGAAGTTTCCCTGTTATTTCTTGACTTCTTCATAGTAATTGCCGCAATCTGTACTTATACTTTCAAGTGCATGGTTATGTGTTTAATGTTTGACTCCCTGGTAAACTGTACTCTCCAGACAGGAAGTAACCGGGTCTACTTTGGTCATCCGATAGTCTCAGAGCCTAGCACTGAGGCTGGCACACAGTAGGGGTTTGGTACATTATGGAACCGAAGAGTTAAGAAAGCCTGACCGAATCGGGCTACTAACTCACTGTGTGGGCCTAAGTCCTTTTCCCTTGCTGGGTCTCGGTTTCGCCATGGGGAAAGGTGCCCAGTCCCTTAATTCCTTGTGACGGAATCCAAAACGAGAAGGGAATGCCAAGGGGCGGGCACACATGCCCAAGAGGGCGCCCCCGGAAAGAAAAGGCCGGGGCGGGGCCTCAATGGGAAGAGAATTCTGACAGAGGGAGGGCGAGGGCCGCGGGGCCTCTGGGCCTCAGCGTCACGCGGGGAGGAGCCTGCCGGGGAGGGTCTGCCGAGCTTGGAGGCCGGGCCAAAAACAAGAAGTCCTCACCTTTCTGGTCCGGGCTCAAAGAGCCGGGGCAAGGGATGCCTCAGCCTGCTCCGTGCACGCCTCCCCCGGCCCCGCCCCCTCCATGCCTCCGGCCCCCGGCGCCCGTGGCAGCGGCTCCTGCTTCCGGCAGTAACCGGAAGTGAGGCCCAGCGAGAGGGAAGTAGGGGAGAGGCTGGCACTATCCAGCTTGCACTAAGAGGCTGTACAGCGCACCCTGGCGCCTGGAGGCGGGGGTCGAAGCCACAGAGACTCAGTGGCTGCCAAGGAAAAATCAACGCGGCGCCCTGTGCAGTGTCTCTGCACCTGCTGGGCGTATTTGCAAAAACCTGAATAAGAATTAATTTTTCACTTCTTAATTAGATGCTCCATTTTATCAGCTGGGAAACTATCAGCTTTCTGTTACCTTTTAGATCATGAGCACCTGGAGGACTGGGATTGTGTTTGTCATCTCTGAATACTCTGCCCAGTACAGTTGCTGGCACACAGTGGGCGCACGATAAAAGCTCCTTGAACTAATCTCCTTAAATTAATCTCGAACCTTTACTTGCCTTTCACTTACGTTGTCTCATTTAATCTCTTACAAGCTGGTTCCTCCCTTGAAAACTTTGTCCTCTTTCTGGGCAGCCTGAGCCCAAATTTTCCAGCGTCAACCTCCTTTGGATCATTCGGGCCTCCGCGTAAATGTCACCTTTTTCAAGTATTTCTTTTTGGGGTGATGAAAATGTTCTGGAATTAGATAATGGTAATGGTTATACACTTCTGTGAATATACTAAGGACCACTGAATTGTGTATTTTAAAATAGTGGATTCTATGGTATATGAATTAAATCTCAATTTAAAAAAAAAAAAAAAAAGGACCAGCTCTAGCCAGGTGAGGTGGCTCATGACTATCATCCTAGCACTTTGGGAGGCTGAGGCAGGAGGACTGCTTGAGGCCAGGAGTCAAGACCAGCCTGAGCAACATAGCAAGACCCCATCTCTAAAAAAAATGGAAAACTTAGCCAGGCATGGTGGCTTGTCCTGTAGTCCCAGTGAGCTGTGATTGCACCATTGCACTCCAGCCTGGACAACAGAGCAAGACCCTGTCTCTAAAAAAAATTTTTTTTAATTGAAAAAATAAATTTTAACATGAATTTGTAAATTAAATAAAATATGAGCACATTTATGCACATTTTTAATTACACAAATAATACACAAACACATTACTCTTGTAAAGCTACAAAGAGCTTAGAAATAGAGTAAAAGTGGAACTTCTCCTTCACATCCCCTATCCCGTCCCCCACTGCAGTAATTTTGTGTCTATCCTTCCAGACCTTCCTACACATTACTGATAAAAATGCGTGAACACACGGAGCTCCATACATGGGATTTTGCTTCACTAGCACAAATTTCTCATCCTTTAATCATGCCCTTATTTATGAGCATTTAGGTTTCTTCCAATTTTTCACATTTAAAGGCTGCCTTAATGAATAATCTTCTATATACATCTTTGAGCACAGATATATGACATATATATTTAAGGATAAAATTACTAGGTTAGAAGCTAGACACTTAAAAAGTTTTAATAGAGAATGCTAAGTACAAAAAGATTGCGCCAATTTGCACTATCATTTCTCTACCTCCTTGCTCACACTTTATATCGTCAATCTTTCTTATTTTTGCCAGTTGCATTAGCAAAACATAATATTTCATTGTTTTAATTTGGATTTTCCTGATTACTAATAAGATTGACTATTTTTTTCCAGATGCTTACCGGCCATTTACATTTCTGCTATGAGTTGCCTCTGCATATCATTTGCCCATTTGCTACTGGGTTTACTTTTCTTATTGATTTATAGGAGCTATTTATATATTCTATATATCGATCCTTTGTTAAGACTGGAAGCATTTTTTTCCTGTGTGAGGCTTGTCTTGTTTTTAATCTTATTAATAGTGAAGTCTTTAAAAAGCTCTGACCTCCCTTGCTGTTTGTCAATTTACTGCAGGGTCCAATGTGGGGAGCACCTCAAGCTGAGCCTCCCGAAATATGCTGGTGGTGAACGAGGTCCACGCTTGTCTTCCTTCCTGCCTTTTCCAGGAAGCGGATTTTATTTCATTCTTGCAGCTCTTATTGTTATCACAGCATGGCAGGGTTAAAGAGGCAAGACCATCACTGCATTGTGGGGCACTGCAAGGACTTTGCCTTCAATTCAGAACGAGATAAGGAGAGGGCTTTGAGCAAAGGAGTAGCATGAGCAGATGTATATTTCAGAAGGTTCACTCTGGCTGCCATAGGGAGTACTAGTAAGAGACCAGGCTGGATGCAGGGAGACCAGCCAGGAGGCTACTGCAGTAGTCCAGACAAGAGATGACACTGGCCTGGATTGGGGTGATAGAGATGGAGGTGGTAAGAAGTGGTCAGATTTGGGATCTATATTGAAGATGGAGCCAACAAGACTTGCCAGTGCATTAGATACGCAGTGTGAGAGAAAGAAAGAAAACACGGATGTCTTAAGGTATTTGGCTGCAGTTACTGTGGATGCGTTTGCTCAGAGAGTAATAGAATATTTAGTCAGCTCCACAAATTCAGGAACCATTCTGTTTTGTGAGTACTGATGGTCCATAGGCACTCAGTAAATATTTGTTGGATGCTGAACAACGGTCTTTTGTACAAACGGGCTGTGCACTAGCAGCGTAGTCTTCAAGCAAATAAGATAACACATTTTATTTCCACAGCCTTCAGCCTTCTTCTCCCAGATGTTCCGACTTCAAATTCTCCACCACCCCCTTCCATCGTCCTCTCCCGTAGAAGTGCACTAAGTCCTGTCCACCCCACACTGCACCCCCAGTCTCCTGCCTCCTCCATCCCTCTCAGGAGCCCCCAAGCACGCAGGGGGCCGCAGTGAGTGGGATGATGGAGTGACAGGCAGCGGGGCCTGAAGGACTTGAGAGCTTTCTCTCCACTCACTCTGGTCCTCCTGGGGTTCTACTGCCAAGGCTTTTAGCAACTCTGCTCGCTGTCTGCATTAGCCCTGAGAGGAGAGGATGAGAACAAAAGCAGGATGAGAGGCTCTTGTTCTTTCTCCATTTCTAGAAGAGGCTGGCAGAGCTCTTCTCACCTTGACATTCAGGAGAAGACATTTCTTACTGTAAGTGTTATACCACCACCACCCCCATCATCATCGTCATCATTGTCATCACCATCATCATCAATCAAAATAATTACATTCGTCATTTAGTAAATATTTACTATATGCCAGACCCTATGCCAATCATTTCACCTACATTATCTCATTTAATCTTTGTTACTCTGTGAGGTAGGTATCATTATCCCCATTTTACAGACAAAGAAACTGAGACTCAGTTTCTCTTGACCCTTTTTTGGATCCCCGCCCTATTCTTGCTTTGCAAGGCTCACTTTTCAGACTAAGTCCTTTATTGCTATTTGCAAAAAAAAAAAAAAAAAATACTCGGTTTCTGCTTGCAGTTCCTCGCCTTCAGATATCAAATCCAAATTTTTTTTTTCCTTAAAGATGGGTCTCACTCTGTTACCATGACTAGAGCGCAGTGGTGTCATCATAGCTCACCGCAGCCTCAAACTACTGAGCTCAAGTGATCCTCCCGCCTCAGCCTCTGAGTAGCTGGGACTACAGATGCAGAGACAGGGTCTCTCTATGTTTCCCAGGCTAGTCTCGAACTCCTGGCCTCAAGAGACACTCCCACCTCATCTTCCCAAGTAGCTGGGGCTACAGGCATGCACCTCAAATCCAAATTTTTATCAAATGTTTGAAGACATACCTTCCCTCCTTGACTAAACGGTCCCCACCCGAGGAAGAGCTGTTCTTTATCTCTGGCGACCTGCAGCCTTCAGTCTTTCTCAGATGCTCTCTTCACACTGCCTCTGGCACCTGTTAGTGTTCAGGCAAAGGGATGAGTTTGTTTTACATAGTTTTGGGGTAAAGGAATAACTTCTGGATTTGGGTCAAGAGGAACATGGTAGCTGCTGTTTGGGGCTTCTACTATTTTACCCACTTTTTGTTAAAAAACCACATACACACACACGCACAGAGAGAAAGAAAGAGAGAGAGAGAGCTTTCCCTTGGCTTGAAATGTTTTGGGGTCACATTGCTCTTATTAACATGGCAGAGAAGAAAAGTGTGGGTTTCAGGCTGCCCTTGTCGGGCCTGAGCTGGGACACCGGGCCCAAAGAGTGTGAGCTGGAGCTGAAATCTATTTCTTGCTCAGCCAAGACCTGGGACCCGGCCCAGGCTGCATCAGCCAGGGAAGACGTGCCTTTTCCTAATCAGCCCTCCCAGAGGACTTGCCGTTTTGCAATTCATCCGCACAGAGGGGAAGTCCTTTCCTCGTGCACACAAGTGTGCCTTAGGTTAGCAGCAACCAAAGCTCGTGTTTGCCCCATGAGCAGTTCCACTTTACACAAGTGACTTCACCTACCTGTTCTGTTCAGCCAGTAATTTTAGAACCCTGACTCTGTGGCAGGACCAAAGTGAAGAAGTCATGATTCCTGCCTCAGTGAAGCCTGCAGTCTCGTTAGAAAGACACTCAACCAACAGCTCATTTCGATACGATGTTGTGAGTGCTCAGCTAGGGGTCTGCACGAGACGGGTGCATGCACGGCACTGAACCTAGCACTCTGAGAACAGATGCAACAGAAGACACTGAAGGAACGGTGAGAACGGTTTCCAGGCAGTAGGAGCCGCATGAGCAAAGGTACTGAGATGCCAAACAGCAGAGTGTCCACAGGGGACAGAGTGCAGTTTGGCATTACTAAAGCGCAGAGGGCGAGGTGGGTGATGGCGGAAGAAAGGGCTAAAAGCTCTGAGGCTCAGCAGGTGTGGCTATGCACACCTGTCGTCTCAGCTGCTCGGGAGGCCAAGGCAGGAGGATCACTTAAGCCCAGAAATGCGAGGTTGCAGTGAGCTATGACTGTGCCACTGCACTACAGCCTGGGTGACAGAGACCTTGTCTCTATAAAAAAATAAAAAAGACAGTATTGCCTTGAACAGTACTGGATCTGATTAGGTTATTCAATACATGATTGCTTCTTCTATGTCCAAGTACATTCGAAACTACTCAAAGGCAGGTACTGCGTCTTAAAATTATGTCTATGGCTATGTACCCCACCTGGACGCTGTGCTGAGAATAACGTCTGTGTTAAATAAGCAGTTTTGATTTTTTAGTGCCTTGTACATGTTAGAGGCCTAGTAAGCGTTTGCTGGATGAATGACTTAAGCCAGACCTGAAGCCTGGTACTCACCTCCTTCTAGATGTGCCCGAGAGACGGTGGTGGAGGAAGGTCTTTGGAGAGGAATGAGAAGAAGGAAACACATCAGCACCTCTTTCCAGTGGGAATAGCTGCCTTGACCGTGGAGCAGAGCCCTGTGCCCGTTTTTGCTTGAACTGGGGGTCCCAGGGGTGCCTCTGCTCTCCACTCCCGGGGCAGGGCAAGGGAGAACCGGTGAGGTACAGGGGTCGGGGTGGGGGTGCAGGCGGAGCTGCTCGTGTCACTTGCTGGAAATGCAAGGACGAGGCTGTGAGCTGAGGAGGCAAAGCCCAGGGAACATGAACAATCTTAGCCACGAGAAAGCACTCTCCTTCACAATGAAGGCAATGAAATTAGAGGTAATTGTGAGACACAGCTCGATAAAACCTAGAGAGGCTCTCAGGTGAGGGGGCGGCACTGGCTGCAGGGACGGAGCAGCTGTTCCTCCCCTCCAGCGCCAGTAACAGCCCCTCTGTTGCGGGGATTGAACAAACAGTCCTTCCCGGCCCCACACCAGCGCTGCCCTGGGACGGGGGCAGCTGGACAGATGGAGGAGTGGGGGTGGCCACCCACAAGTCATGAACCTGCCCCCGGACACCACCCCACTCCGGGAGAGCCCAAGAACCACGGGGCTTGGACCTGCTCTGGAGGCAGGAGGCTGACGGAGGTAGGAAGGGTGCGCTAGGACTGACCTCCTTTCCGCCTGCAGGCCCACAGGCCACCAAAGGCCCCGGGAGGAGCCAGGGGGCAATCCGTGGGTGTTGGGGGGAGGGCATCCCCGCCTTCCTTTCCCCCTTGTACTCCTCTTTCACCCACTGAGGACACAGTGGTGAGTAACTCCCACCAGGAAATGGAGAATGAAAGGCGCAGATGCCGGCTGGGAGCGCTGGGCCACGTGGGTGCACACTGCAGCTGCAGCCCGGCCCAGGTGTCCTAAGGGAATGTCTTCAGGAGGAAGGGGTCTCTAACGAGGCCCGACCCAGGGCTGCTGGTAGAGGAGTTGGCAGAAGGACACAGGTGGGAAAGCGCAAGGCCAGAGACACCTTCTAGAAAGTGCAGCGCACTTTGGGAGGTGGGTTTTAAAGAAGGCTACTGATGAGATAGAAAAGCAGCCTGGGGAACAGCACCATATCCTGACCAGGAATGACAATTCCTAGGGGGACAGACCCACCCACACTAAAATGTCCATCACAACCAAAATGTCCTCCCCAGAGAATAGCTCAGAAACCCCATATGGCCCCTTGGGGGACTTTAAGCAGCTGCCAAAGCCAGTGGTCATGAAACTAAGTCATAACATTTTGTAAGTTTATGATGAAATACGTGCCACAGTGGGACCCAAATTGTATATACAAAAAGTCCAAAATGTTTTAGCAAAAACGTACGGGAAGAACAATGCCTAGAAGGAAATACTACAAAACATTTGTGCTTAGATAAGGGATTGTGGCTGATGTTTCTTTTATTTATGTTTTTCTCATGAACTGTTTTTATGATCACATTGTCCGTATTATTTTCACAAACTAAAAATCTCATAGCTAACAACAGGAACAACTTAACCATGCACCGAAGGGAACCGTTTAAATCAGTGAAGGCAGAATACCGGCAATGTTCAAAAGGTGTGAGACGAGCCTTTGTGTTCCTGGAAAGAATATTCATGATATGTTGTCAAGTGAGGAAAGCAGTGTGTAGAGTATGGGGGGAAACTTTTACATGCCATTTTAATTCAGGCTGCTGTCACAAGATACCAATGGCTGGGCAGCTCAAACAACAGAAATTGATCACTCACAGCTCTGAGGCTGCGGAGTCCAAGATCAAGATGTCAGAAGATTCAGGGCCTGGTGAGTGTCCCGTTCCTGGATACGTCCTCACCTAGTTGGGGATGGGGGACGGGGGAACAATCTCTCCGGTGTCTCTTTTTTTTTTTTTCCTGTGGCCCTAGGATTAGTAGTGTCTCTTCTTAATAAGGGCACTAAATACTGTTATGAGGATTCCACCTTCATGATCTAAGTACTTCTCAAAGACCCCATCTTCTTTGGGAGGACACGAACCTTCCTTCAGTCCAGGGCACGTGGGTAACAAAAGGCCAGCAACTTTGTCACTGCTCTGTTGACAGTGGCTATTACTGAGAGGAGCAAGAAGAAGAGGCTCACTTTCTACTTTATACACATCTCTATTTTTTTTAATTTGCAATGAGCTTGCTTTATTTTATTAACTGGTAAAATCAGTACAGATATTTATACTTAAAATATTTGAAATAAACCATGAATAACAGCCAAAAATGGTAGGTTTGGAAAAATCCTGAGTTTTCAAGCTGCTTATAATTTCCCTTCTCCCTTAGAAACATACCATTTATGGCCAGAGCATCTCAGCAAGGAAAAATTATGTTTCCTTTATTCTACAGCCAGAGACACTGTGTTCTGCTACACTCAGTTTGGCTCAGCAAGCCCTCTGTGTGAGCATCTTCTGTGCGCAGGTCGCCTGGAGGTGGGGGTGTGGGGAGGGAACACAAGGAAGAACAGGATGAGCCCCAGCCTTCAGTTGGGGGTATAGGGGTGGGGGCAGGATTTGGGTTAGAAAGAAAAAGGTGGGAATTTTTTGGAGAGTCTCTGTGCTGGAACTTGGTCTGCAGGGACCAAAGGGGGAGGGTGTGATAGACTTTGAGTTGGTCCTTAGGAAGATCATTCCAGGAGCTGTGGGAAGATGGGCAGGGAGGGTGGAGACAGGGAGAGGAGTGAGCCCAGAGGCTGGACCCTGCTTCCAGGTGAGGAGGTCCCGGGCCAGGGAGGGACAGTAGGGAGTGTATCCGAGGAGCCCTCCTATTGACTGGCAGGCTTCTCTTAAGGGTGACACCCAGGGGACCGACTGCTTCACCCCCTCCCCAATACCTGAAAGAAGAAGGTACTCCAGGGCCATGGTTCCCAACTTTGGCTGCCCAATGCACTCAACTGGGGAGTTTTAAAAATACTGAGTCCTGGGTCCCCCTGCCTAGATAGTCTGATTTAATAGGTCTGGGGTGCAGCCAGGGCATTGGGATATTTCAGAGGATTCTCGAATGTAGTCAAGAACAACATAACACATGCCAGGAGTCCAGGGTCCTATCCCTAGGCAAGCTCTTCCACCTCTTCCTAGAGAAGATGCCGAGCAGGTGGTCACTCTCTTTATCAGACTCTGAATTTGAGCTCTTCTGGGGAAGTGACGACTGTGTCCTCCGCAGCATTGCGAGTATTCAGCTACTTCGGCTGGGTGTTGGCCGATACTCTCTGCCTTCCTGTTTTCCCCGTCATGACGGGTCCGCTTCCTTCCGTTGGTCCCTGCCTTCATTTCACCATGGAATCTTGGAGGGGGTGACAGGAAATCACATGTGTTCAGGGCACCATCTCGACCTGCAAGCTCCCCTCTGTCTTTTGTGAGAGCAGGGGTCCTGGGCAGGTCGTGGCCCCAGACAGCTAGGATGGGCATTTGGAATAGAAAGTTGATAGTTTTGATGTGTAATCAATAACCACAGTAGTTGGATGTGAAGTTTGGCCACCCCTTCCATGGGTGGGGACACCCAGAGTTACTTTCTTTTTCCCTCCAACCCATTGAACACCTCTGAGCTGACAAATTAAAAAGTTGTAGGTCTGGGCCCAGCACATGAGGGCAGAGCAGCCAGCGTGACCACGGTGAGGCCAGTCACCCCCGTGACTCTAACAGGAATATCCACGTGGCCAGCCAGCTGGGGGGACTTGCCATAGCCTGTTGCCCTGCCAGTCTGTCTGGAGGTGGCAAGCTTGGGAGGCAGCCAAGATCCTTCTAGGGGCCTGGCCAGCAGCCTCTGCCAGGGATCTGGTGTGATGGGAACAGAGTGACAGTCGGCAGCTGAGAACCACCGGATGGCCCTCTGACCAACCCGAGGCAGGTCAAAGAGATGGGAGGAGGGAAGGGAAGAGGGGGGACACCTTTCCCTGCCACTTTCGCAAATCATTACTGTCTGCTGGGGACTGGGCCCCACCGTGCATCTGATAAGGTTGTCAAGTCAGCTGGAACACCTGCCCGGCCATCTGGCACTTTCATCCTCTAGACAGGGCCACCCAGGCCTCTGTGCCCACCTCTTCCAAGGCAGTGGGCTGCGGGAGGTCCCAGAACACCTGCTGGGGAGAATGAGAGTCCTGCAAGCCCCAGGTGCTGCAAGGCAACATTCTGGGTTCCCAGGTAACACTTCAGAAATACTCCTTTGCCTTGGCTCCCTAGCGGTGACGCAGCGGGGGTGAGGGCCCTCTCTCCCGCTCCCGGGAGTTTAAACATGGGTTGATTCTGACCTCGCTGAGATAACAGAGCAACGTGGTGGCGGGGCTGAAACAGGAGAGTTTAAACAAGGCTTTCTCCTCCTCATATCAGACTGAATCAGAGCAGCAGCCCAGGAATCATTAATCATCCCAAATGCTGGGCTTCAGACTCTTATCTGCAGTACAATCAGCTCCCCTCTTCTGGGCTCTGGAAACCACAGCATTTGAGGAGAAAACACAGCACCTAAGTTAGCAGATCTTGTTAGGCTCTATCCAGTAGCACATGACCCATTAATGTATATATTTATCTGTTCCAGTGGAGTTCTGATCTGTGTTAAGAAAAACGCTCTATGTCCCGGCCTGGGTGACGGTTGCCCAGGTGCGTGCGTTTGTAAAGCATCCTCAAGTGGTACACTCTAATGCCCTTTATCCGCGAGCTCTCTCCTTCCCTTGTCCCTCTATTTGTAAGCATAAAAGAAAAATAAATCTATAAAGAAAAAAATAAACAATAGAGTGACCCTAAACTCTCAGGAGTAACAACCCCGACCCTCCAACCAAGGAGCCCAGGCTGTGCGCACAACTGCAGCCTTAGTGGCTGGATCTCTGACTGCTTTGAGTCGAGGCAATGGGAAAGAGGTGGAATTTGGAGGAGCGGACATCTGTATTTGCGTCTTTTCTCTGCCACCTCTTAAGTCACTCTGAGACTCCTAGTGCCTCCTAGTTTCTTCACCTGCAAAGTGGGGATGATGTCGCCTGTCTTACGGGTTGCTGTGATGATTAAATGGCAACACCGGGCACAGCGCTCATTACTATGTAACCGCTGGTCCCCCAGAAGCTAGCTCTTTCTGCCTTACCTGACCTCTCCTTCGTCTGACATACGCAACATCTATAACAAATTTTGACACCGCTTGGCACCCCACCTCCCTCCACCTTCTCTTACCCACTCCACCACTTGCTGTTCTGCATTCCAACTGCAGAATTCCTGCTTATATCCCTTGGCCTGTCCCACACTCATGCTGCACCTGTTCCAGCAAGAGTGGGTCCATCGTTTCTACTGCCCCTCCCTAGAGATCATCCCAACCCCCACTCTGTGTCCCCAGCAGCAGCCCCAGCCATACCAGCCACGGCCCCAGTGGTACCTGTGGGCTCAGGAGGGCCCGTGGGGTGATTCCTGTGCATGAAGAGGACATTGACAGATCAACAGCTACCCAACACTTGCCAATGGGGACCAGAGGGTGGCAATTCCCCAGGGCCCAGGCGATGGGTAGGTGGTACGGCCTGAATGTTTGCGTCCTCTCTGAAATTTATATGTTGAAATCCAATTGCCAATGTGATGATATTAGGTGGGAGCTTTAGGAGGTGATTAGGTCAGGGGGGTGCAGCCCCCATAAGTGGGATTAGTGCCCTTGTAACAGAGGCTGCAGAGAACTGCCTTGCCTCTTCTAACACATAAGGACACGGCGAGAAGGTACCTCCTATGAACCAGAAATTGAGCCCTCGCCAGACCCTGGATCTGTCAGCACCTTGACCTTAGACTTCCTGGCCTCCAGAACTAAATTTCTGTTGTTGATAAGCTAGAGATTACGGTATTTTGTTACAGCAGCCTGACCAGACTAAGACGGCAGGGCAGATCCAGTGCCCAGAGCTATTTGTGTCCACACAGGAATGCAGACTCATCCAAGGTGAGGTGTCGCAGAGCCTGTCCACGCTAGATGGACACATCGGGGGAACGGATTCTCCTGCGCACGCCCTCCCCAGCATGCGTGCCTGTGCTGCACTGAATTCACGGCTGCCCCAAGACAAACCCTTTCCTTTACGAACCGCCTACATTTTCAAAACCACTCCCTCCTGACGAGCCCACATTTGCCAACTAGAACCAGTCTAATGCCCTTTCTGCACTTTCAGCTTCCAAATATTTGAAGACAGCCATGTCGCCCATCCGCAAAAAGAATCTTCTGCAGGTTAAAGATGCGCTATTCTGCAATCGTAGCTCAGATATGAGCCTAAACCTGCCCCTTGCTGTGCCCCACCCCGCGTTCCATCAAGGAGGCAGTAAGAGGGGAAATCGCGGTTTTGTCTGTGGGTGACTTTCAGACACAGGCCCCAGGAGAGCGTGGCTATTATCACACCAGCTCCCAGGCGCCATTTCCGGCCCTCCTCTGTGCGCTTCACACCCTTCCTACCATCCTGCGCCAGCCCCACTCTCCCCCACGATTGATTCCCGGTTCACACTCATTAGGCCTTGCCTGGACCATAATGGGAACGAGAGCTTTGCCATTTTCTTTAAGGAAACCACGTGAGAGGCCAGCCTGCTGGTGGTTGCCTGGCAACTTGATGATCCTACAGGAAAGACAAACTCAGAGCGACAGGGCAAGAGAGCCCAGTTAGTAGCTACTGAATATGATCTCTGCTCACAGAGAGGTGCGAGAAAGTTCTGGCTGGCGACTGCCCTGATTCCGCCGGCTGTCTTTTTAAAGGGAGTGTGTGTGCATGAGTCGCACATGGGAGAGCTGGGAAAAAATCAAGCCGTGCTAGTGTTTCTGGTAGAATAATAATAACAAACATGGTGGCAGGATAATACAGTGAAATATCACCTTTTGCCTGTTAGCGTTTTCTTTCCTGCCTCCTCAGTTCTAGTAGCCAGCCGAATGTGCCATTCCCCACCTCAGACCAGGGCAGAAGCCGTCAGCTGTCAAGGCCCCTGCCGTCTTGTGTAGAAATGCTAAGCCACAGAACAGGGACTATGTGAGGAGTCTTGGAAGGGGACGGGGAGAAATGTGATGCCGGACAATTGGCATTTCCTGGGGTCTGGGAAGGAGACAGAGGTCTGTGGGTCTCCACCACTCAAGGACCTGGACACTGTCCCCAGCAGTGCCCTTAAGGAGACGGTGAGATTTCAAATGGGTCCGGGCACCCGTGCTCCCAACCTCACCAAAGGGTTTCTTAACCCGTGCGAGACACAGGGCGCCCTGAAGAGAAGGAACCATGTGGCCAGCACAGTGCACGGTCCAGGGAAACCTGTGGATCTGGGGAGCCACAGAGGGGCCACTCTGATACTTTGGCATCTGAAACAGCCCTGCACAGCCCTGATGCTGGGTGCACAGCCCTGATGTGCGCAGCCCCAATGGGTGGGAGAGGAAACAGCGGCTTAGACCGCGCATTCCTCACACGGAGGCAGGACGGGAACTCAGAGCAGGATGGGTTTCATGTAGAGCATGTAAAGATTTTTAGGTGGAGGATTTGGTATTATCTGCCAAACCTTAAATGTCACCCCCAATAATTTCACTTGTAATAAGAGGTAACATTTATTGCGATTTTACCATGTGCTGACAATGTTCTAAGAACTTCACTCGTTGTACTTTCGCCAACAACACTTGAGAGTATCTACTTCTCCCACACACTTGGCATCACAGACTATTATCAATCTTTAAAAAGTTTGCCAATCCAATTGTTGGGAAAATGGCATCTCATTGTTGGTTTAATGCATATAATACTGAGTAGTGATTTTTCACTTGCATTTCTGTATTGTTTGCTTTTTGTTGTTGTTGTTGTTGAGACAGGGTCTCACTCGGTTGTCCAGGCTGGAGTGCAGTGGTGCAATCACAGCTCACAGCAACCTCAAACTCCTGGGCTCAAGTGATCCTCCCATCTCAGCCTCCCAAGTAGCTGGGACTACAGGTGAGTGCCACCACCTGCGGCTAATTTTTCTATTTTTAGTAGAGACGGGGTCTTGCTCTTGCTCAGGTTGGTCTTGAACTCTTGAGGTCAAGCAATCCTCCTGCCTCGGCCTCCCAGAGTGCTAGGATTACAGGTGTGAGCCACCGTGCTCGGCCTAATTTTTAAATGTTTCGTAGAGGCAGGGTCTCCCTATGTTGTTCAGGCTGGTCTCAAATTCCTGGCCCCAAGCGATCCTCCCACCTCAGCCCTTCAAACCATGCCCAGCTGTATCATTTGCATTTTAACAATAAGAGTGCATCATGTATTAACTTGTAAATAAAAACCACAAATCTGTATGCATTTAAGAATATGGCTGTGAAACACAGCAAAAATAGGAAAACAAGGTGAAATTAATAAATCCACATGGTAGAAGATTTTTACAGTATCTATCAGATAGCAATCAATCAAAAAGTAGGCAAAAATAAGTAAAGATTTGATAACATAATTAAACTTAATTATATAAAAATGTATGCTGCATATGCATATATGTATACATACATGTATATAAATGTGTATATACACACATATATACATATGTACACACGTATAACGTATGTATATGCACACACATATGCATATATATTGCTATGGTCTGAATTTATCGCCTCAAAATTTATATGTTGAAATCCTAACCTCCCATGTGATGATATTAGGAGGTGGGGCCTTTTGGAAGGTGATTAGGTCAGGAGGGCAGAACGCCCATGAATGGGATTAGCGTCCTTTAAAAAAGGCTCCAGGGAGCTCCTTTGCCCCTTCTACCATGTGAGGACACAGCGAGAAGCCACCATCTCCGGACCAGGAAGGGGGCCCTCACCAGACTTCAAATTTGTTAGCACCTTGATCTTGGACTTCCAGGCTCCAGAACTGTGAGAAATAAATTTAGGTTGTTTATAAGCTACTTAGTCTGTGGCATTTTTTATAGCAGCCTGAATGAACTAAGACATATATACACACAAACTACACACAAATCTAATAAAATTATATGCATGCGCACAAATAGTATTATAGGGAACAGACTCAAAAGATTGATCCTGCCTTAGGCTGCAAAGGAAAACTGGACAAATTCTACAAACCAAAAATCATAAAGAGCTACAATCTCTGAACACGGTGAAATAATATTTAAGATTAGTAATTTTAAAAGAATAAGCAAAATATCATCTGCTTAGAAAAATAATTAAAATATTCTTCTAAATAACTCTTAAGAGAAAATTTAAAAATCAAATTACAATTTATTTAGAATTGAAAGACAACCAATTGAAGACTTAAATGTAAACAAAAATTAGGTAAATTATGGATAATTTTTTAAAATCTTAGTATAAGAAAGCCTTATTAAATATGACACAACCCTCAGAAACCCCAAACAACTAACACATTCAACCACCTGAGAATTTTTTGAAATGTGACAAAAACCACCATAGGAAAAGACAAATGATAAACTGGGAAAAATATTTGAAACTTCTATCACAAAAGGCTAACTTCCTAATATATAAAGATCTCCTATAAACCAATAAGAGTATAGACTAATAGTCCAAGAGAAACATTGCCAAAGGATACGAACAGAGAGTTCACAGAAAAGGAAATTTAAGAAATAGCTCTTAAAACATATGACATGCTATTTCATTGCTCTCAAAATTAAACGTGAAATAGGGTTCACTGAGATATTGATAAAAGAAAAAGACACACAGGATGATTGCATTTCCATAAAGTTTGGAAGCAGGTAAAAACTAATTGAAGGCATTAAAAGTTGGGATAGTGATTATCTTGGGGGGTCAGGAGTTGGGGGTTAAGGGGGATCTGGGCACTGGTTAAATTCAATTTCTTGATCTGGGTGCTACTACACAGATTAATTCACTTTGTGAAAATGAATGATGCCGTATGCTTATTTGTACATATTTCCACATGTATGTCGATAAAAATTTGCTTTAAAATATTACATTGAGATATCATTTCTCACCTATTAGGTTGGCAAAGAGCAAATCATTTGATGATATATTATGTTAATAAGGGAAAAACTCTTCTCTCATATATTGCTGATAAGAGTGCAGATTTATAAACCTCAATAAGGAGATGATTTACTAATATCTGTGGAAATTATAAATGCACATGCCCTCCACCCAGCATTTTTACCTCTAGGAACTTACCCTACTAATAATACCTGCATCTCTGTGAAGATACAATGCATTGCCACATCACTGAGAGACCAACAGATTGAAAGCTAATTAAACATCCATCAAGAGGGGACTAATTAAATAGTCCTTACAATTAAAATGCTCTGCCACCATGAGATCTAATGAGGAGACATTTTATGTACTAATACGGAAGGATCTCCAGTGTGTACTTTAAGTAAAAATATAAATTAAAGTGCAGAACTGTATGTAAGGTATACTACATTTGTGTTAAAAAAAGGGAGAAGCCTATACATATAAATAGTGCTTTAAATGCATAAATATGCCTGGGTGGATAGTCAAGAAACTGATAACATTTGTTGCCTCTAGAGACATAGAGGGTGACTGAGGAAGAGGAGTAGGATGGAGATTTTTCTTAACATATTTAGAAACAGGCCTGGAAAGGCACCATGTGACAGATACTGCCTCTGGGCTGGAAGCAGTGCTGAGTGACAAGGGAAGGGAACTTTTAAGTTATACTCTGTAAACTGAATACGAGACTGCATTTATTGTCTGTGGCCATACCACCCTGCACGCACCTGATCTCAGAAGCTAAGCAGAGTTGGGCCTGGTTAGTACTTGGATGGGAGACTGCATTCATGTACTACATGCGTAATTTAAAACACTCTTTCACGCAATAATATGTCAGGAGTAATAATTGCTGCAGACAAGATAGCAGCTAAAATCTTGGGGACAAAATAGGAGACAAAAGTATGAGGAGAAACAGAATATTAGCATCATCCTAAAGTATCTCCCATAAGATATTTATCAATCACAGGGGAAAAAAGAACTTATAGTGGAGAAACCTGGCAGATGCCACTGTAACCAAGTGACCAGTAATAATATAGGAACATATGTACCCTCTGATGTGATGCCCTGAGAAGGACACAGTACCTCTTCTGTAGTCTTCCCAATAATGCATGGCACCAATCTAATCAAGCAGAAAACACCACACAAACTCAAATGGACATTCTACACAATAACACACCAATGCTCTTCAAAAGTGTCACGGTCATGAAAGAAAAGTAACAAAGGAGGAACTGCCACAGATTGGAGGTGAATGAGATATGACAACAAAATGTAATGTGAGGTCCTAGAACAGCAACAATAAAAAATGGCATTAGGAGGAAAACTGGTGAAATGCAAATAAGATCTGTCGTTTCATTGCTAGTATTGTAAAGATGCACATTTTCTGGCCTTGAAAATTGACCTGTGGTTATGTAAGTAGTGGACATTAGGGGAAGCTGAGAAAGACATGTGAATTCTCCCTACTAGTCTTGCAACTTTTCCAAAAGTCTAAAATTATTTAAAAATAAAAAGCTGGCCAAGCGAGGTGGCTCACGCTTATAATCCCAGCACGTTGGGAGGCTGAGACAGAAGGATTACTTGAGGTCAGGAGTTCAAGACCAGCCTGGGCTGGCCAGGCACAATGGCTCATGCCTATAACTCTAGCACTCTGAGGAGGGAGGACTGCTTGAGCTCAGGAGTTCAAGACCAGCCTGAGCAAGAGCAAGACCCCATCTCTACAAAAAATAGAAAACTTATGCCAGGTATGGTGGTGCATGCCTGTAGCCCCAGCTACTCAGGAGGCTGAGGCAGGAGAATCGCTTGAGCCCAAGAGTTCAAGGTTGTAGTGAGCTATGATCATGCCTGTGAATAGCCACTGAGCTCCAGCCTAGGTGACAGAGTAAAACCCTGTCTCCAAAAAATTAGATAAATAAATAAAATAAGATAAAAAGTAAAAGAAAGAAACAAAGAAAGAAAAAAAGAAAAAACAAAGAGTCAACAGAAGGAAGGTGGGTGAAACATAAAAAAAAATGAAGATGAAGAAAGGAAAAGAGTCAAAGAAAAGCAAAATTTGACAGTGCCTTAGGTCCCTCTGTCTGGTGAGCAATGTCCTAACTGCAGTAAGTGACAGCCTACTGGGAGTTTCATCCTATTGTGGAGATACATGCTCAGGCAACTTAGTGTTGACTTCTTTCAGAAAGCTCCACGTCTTTTTCAAAACTTGCCAACCAACCATATAAATCCATATACAGGGAGGAAATGTCCTGACCTAGAAGATCTCTGTGCCCAGTCTCCTTAGAAGTTATATTTCTCATAAATCCATATATTTTCATCAGCCTCTAGGGCTCATTTAATGCATGACCACATCTGAGGTCTGGTATGATCTGCTTGCTATTTGCCGAGGAGTCAGGGTTCCGAACCTACAATCACTAAGGTAACGACCGTGTTGCTGTGGACGCCTTTGGACATCCCCAGCCCTATTCGTTCAGTATCCAGCAGACATTCCTTAGCACGTGCTCTGTGCCAGGCATACTATGTGCTGGGAATACAACATGGAACAAAACAGGGAGAATCCCTGACTTCATGCTGGCTTCAGTTCAACAGGGACACAGACTAGTAAACAGGACAATGAAGCACCACGTGACCCAGGTCGAGGCAAATCCCACAGTGCCATGGAAAGGCATGGCAGGAAGCCCTGACTCAGACCGGGGGGTGAGGGGAGGCAACGCCAACCCACCACAGGCCTTTCCATTTGAGCCTCAACAGTTCTCTGTTCCCAGGGTGGGGAAAGGAAGTCCAGCCTCTGTGAGATGTAAGGCCGAAAGTGCTTTCCTCTGGAGAGCTAGATCCAAGAACATTCCTGAGTAGGGCAGAAATGGCATCGGGGCAGATTGGTGGTCTTGAGGCAGGTCCAATAGAGACCCTAAGGGTGGGAGGTTCTCTGAGTAGAGAATGTAGGCATCGTCTGTACCAGGATGGAATTGAGAGGGCCCGTGGGCAGGTCCTTGCGGCTTCCAGATTGATTGCTGTCTGCCTCCGGTATACCTCCAAGCCCCAGCCCCCGCCACTTACTGACCTGCTTCGGTCTCTCTATCCCCACCCTCACCCACCCCCATATTAGAACCAAAGTTTTGGGATGTGGCACTGCTCTCAACAAATCTTCCACAGGCAGAAGTTACCCTAGGCTTTTGGAGGCAGCAATCTTCAGCATGTTGCCTTGGCCTGGGTATGGGCTTAAAACTCAGAAAATTGAGGTTTAAATTATCTCTCTGTTAGTACCTAGATGCTAGATCAGTAAAATGGGGGAAATAGTATGTACCTAGTAGAGTGGTTATAAGAATTTAACGAGTTTTTTTAATATATGTTTATTGAACACATATCATGACAATGTGCAGGAAACAGTAAATGCCCAATAAATGCTAGTTCCTTCCCAGGTGCAAGAGGACTTTCCATACCTTTTAGGCTGCCTTTTCTGGGCCCTATAGTCAGGGTTGGTTTCATGGGCATGGAACTTTTGCGGTCACATAGGGACCCATGCTTAAGAAGGGCCTATAATTAATTTAATGTTCAGTTGCTGTCATCTTGAAATCCTTAGTAATTTTTGAACAAAGGGCCCCACTTTCATTTCGCGCTGGGCCCCACAAATCATGTAGCCAGTTTTCCCCATAACCACTCTGTTAATGGGGTCATCGGCAATTATTAACATAAAGAACTATTACTATAAAACAAAACTGGTAGCAATGATATAATCAATATGAGTTTAAAACAGATTAACAGCCAAGATGGGGTCACAGGTGAATTCTACCAGACATTTAAGGAAGAAATTATACCAGTTCTGTACAATCTGTTTCAGAAGATGCAATCAGAGAGAGAACTTCCTCACTCATTCTATGAGGCCAGCATTACTCTAATACCAAAACCAAAGATATTATAAGAAAAGAAAACTACAGACCAACATCTCTCATGAACATAGATGCAAAAATTGTCAACAAGATGTTAGCAAATGGAATCCAACAATGTATAAAAAGAATTACACCAAGGCCACATGGGATTTATCTCAGGTACACAAGGCTAGTTCAACATTCAAAAATCAATTAATGTAATCTACCACATCAACAGGCTAAAAAGAAAAACTACACAATCATATCAATAGATGCAGAAAACACATTTGACAAAATCCGACACCTTATTCATGATGAAAACTCTCAGCAAACTAGGAATAGAGGGGAAACTTTCTTTGTTGGTAAATAACATCTACAAAAACCTACAGCTAACATCATACTTAATGATAAGAAACTAGAAGCTTTCCTGTGAAGACCAGGAACAAGGTAAAGATGTCCCTTCTTATCACTCTTTCTCAACATCATACTGGAAGTCCAAGCTAATGTGATAAGACAAGAAAAAGAAATACAAGGTATATATATTGGGAAGTAAGAAATAAAACTGTCTTTGTTTGCTGAAAACATGATTGTCTATATAGAAAATCTGAAAGAATTGACCCAAAAAAACCTCCTGGAATTGATAAGCAATTATTGCAAGGTTGCAGGATATAAGGTTCACAAACAAAAGTCCACCACTTTCCTATAGATCATCAATAAACAAGTGGAAAAACACAGTATCATTGACATTAGCACCCCTAAAATTGAAATATCCAGGCATACATCTATTAAAATATGTATAATCTATATAAGGAAAGCACAAAACTCTGATAAAATGAGAAGACCAGCCACAGACTGGGAGAAAATATTTGTAAAAGACATATTTGCTAAAGGACTGTTATCTAAAATATATAAAGAACTCTTAAAACTCAACGCTAAGAAAACAAACAACCCAATTAAAAAATAGGCCAAAGATCTGAACAGACACCTCACCAAAGCAGATATACAGATGGCCAGTAATCATGTGAAAAGACTCTTCACATCGTATGTCATTAGGGAAATGCCAATTAAAACAACAATGAGACACCACTACATGCCTATTAGAGTGACCAAAATCCAAAACAAACGACATCAATTGCTGGCAAGGATGTGGAGCAACAGGAACTCTCTCACTCATTTCTGGCGGGAATGCAAAGCAGTACAGCCACTTTGGAAGACAGTTCAGCAGTGTCTTACAAAACTAAACATACTCTTACATACTCTTACTGCTGTATGATCCAGTAATCATGTTCCTTAGTATTTGCCCAAAAGAGATGAAAACTTCTGTCTGCACAAAAACCTGCACTCAGATGTTTATAGCAGCTTTATTCATAATTGCCAAAACTTGAAAGCAAACAAGATGTCCTTCGATGGGCGAATGGATAAATAAACTGCGGTACATTCGGAATATTATTTTGCACTGATCAATAAAGTGCTAAAAAGAAGTGAGCCATCAAGCTATGAAAAGACACAGAAGAACTTCAAATGCACATTACTCAGTGAAAGAAGCCAATCTGAAAAGGATATATACTGTATGATTCCAACTTTGTAACATTCTGGAAGACAAAACTGTGGACACAGTAAAAAGGTCAGTGGTTGCCAGTAGTTAGGGGACAAGGAGGGACGGACAGGTGGAGCACAGAGGATTTTTAATATGTTTTCCCAAACCCACAGAATGTTGAAGGAGTGAAGGATGCGCCATCCCAAAATATGCTGACTTGGTATATCGATTATTTTGAGCAGAAAACATTGGAGAAACTGGAGTTTCAGAGACGTCTAGCTGCCCTGTCTCTTCCTGCATGCAGCAAGCCATAAAGATTCCTGTGGGAGGGACACCATCTCCACATCAGGGCGAGAAAATGGCCCTTATCACCAGACTGGGAAGTGGGGGCTGCAGTGGACCTGAATAAATGCACCTAGTGAAGCAACCCTTATCTTCCTCTGGTTTTACACCCTCCATATATCTCCCAGTGACTCCCCTAGGAATGTACTGCCCCTGGCCAAATCCCCTCTGTCCTGTCATTTCTTATCAAATTTATCATTCTTTGTCTAAGAGGTATAAAAACATCTTGCTCCAGCCACTTCTTTGGACTTTCCTCTCTTACGAAGAGCCCCATATACGTGTTAAACTAATAAAACATGTATGCTTTTCTCTTGTTAATCTGCCTGGTGTCAGTTTGGTTTCTAGATCCAGCTGAAGGGGGGTTGGAGGTGATCTGTGGCTCCCCTACAATGCACAACATCAAGAGTGAACCCTAATGTGAACTTTGGGCTCCGGGTGGCACTGATGCGTCAACGTAGGTTCACCCATATAACAAACGTACCCTGGAGTGCAGGGTGTTGACGGCGGAGAAGACTGTGTCTGTGTGGAGCAGGGAGTATATGGGAACTCTCTGTACTTTCTGCTCAAGTTTGCTATGAGCCTAAAACTGCTCTAAATAATAAAGTCTATTTAAAAGAAAAAAAAATATTTACAGTTGTGTATCTACTGCTAATTCTGAATTGTTGAATGGTGGCGCCGTCATGATCGTCACAGCAGGAGTCCCCACCTCATCTTCTAAGAGATTACACATAATGAGGGAACAAAGAGGGAGCGGAGGGGACAGATTGAACCGTGTCTGTGTGTGTGATTTGACATAAATTGCAAACCTCCAGTTCACCCCTGGGTCTCCTGCAGTCAAAAACTCATGAAGGTGGCTGAGCCTCAGAGCCTGGAGCAACAAGACATTTTTTACGGAGAGGAAATGTTATTTTAGAATAAAATTCTAGCCAAGGCTGCCGGGGCTTTAGAACACAAACCCATAAAACTAAGGGTCCTTGGAGCACTTAACAAGATTTCCAACTGACGATAGGAAAACAATGATTTTATTGAGATTTCCCCAGGAAACTGGTTTCTCCCAATCAAATTGAAAGACTGAGATCATCTTAGTAATAATAGTGAGGCTCACAAGCAATCTGTCTTCTCAGGACAGCCCTGCATCTCCTGTGCATATTAATTAACTCATCAGTTACCTTCCCCAGGGTAGGAGAAGCTGAGCTGCTCAAAGGTGAGTCTTGCAAGTTTCCCGTCCCAGGGATGTCAAGATCTTACCTTTATCCTCTCTCAAATGATTTGCCTCAGTGACAAACTAACTGATGACTTGTACAAGCTGCTTTCAGTTGCTGCCGCTGGCATTTTCCACTAAAAGGCTCCTCTGATGGATAGCATGGTAGACTGCCAAAGCAGTGATTTATGCCCACTGTTAAGCCCAGGACCTTCTCACCCCGCTCCATGGGCCAGCGGCCTTTATCTGCACTGCTTAGAACACCCTGGGGAAACATGAAGGGGAGATTGAGTACCGCCTCTTTATCCTAATTCAAAATTAGTGTGAGCTGTAGTTGTAAATCTCAGATTGAGCTGTTCTTAGCTCATTATGTTTTTGCCATTTCATTTTATGTGATAACAATAGTATCACGCATTAAGAAGAATTTATAGTTTTCAAAGTGCTCTCTTGTGGACGAGCATATTTGATTCTCACCAAAACCCTATCAGGTAGAAATAGAAGGGTCACCATTCCCTTTTGAGTAAAGGGAATGTGTGAGACAGAGGTTAAATGACTCTCCAAGATCAAACATCAATTTCTACCATCAAACAAAGCAGAGATTGTGTCTCTTTCCTAAAATAAATTATTAAATATTTCAAAGTTATATAAAATACAGGAAATATAAAAAGACAGGTACATATCTACTTCCCAGTTTTAACTGTTAACATATTTGCTTCAGATGCTTTTTAGCAAGAAATAAAACGATACAGGTAACAGTTCTCACCGCCCTGTTTCCTCCCTTCCCCGCCAGCGGTGATTACTATTCTGAAGTTGAAACATATCCTTCTAGCCATGTTATTAAACATTTACTACCTCTGTATGTACCCATAACATCTATGTTAGTATTATGTATACTTTTCTTTTTTATATCGATATTATAGTTTGTGAATGTTTTCGTGACTTGTTTTTCTCATTGCACATGATTTCTAGATGTCCAAGTTAATACATATAGAGCTACAAATTAATTGATCCATATATTTTTTTCACTGAACTACAGTATTTTATTGCATAAATAGATCACAATTTATTTATCCATTCTCCTGCTAATGGATATTTAAGCTGTTTCCATGTCTTACTATTTGTAAGCAGTGCTGCAGTGAACCTTCTTGCTCATGGAATATTATTCCATGTGACCATAGAATGAAATATTGTTCTTGGTGGCCATATCTGAGAGCTTCTCTTGAGTGTGTACCTAGAAAAAGGGTTGCTGGGTTGAAGGGTAAGCATACTTCCAAATTGATTGCCAAATTATTCTCCAAAGTGACTTCAGCAATTTATGCTTCCAACAGCAATGTCTAAGAATTCCTGTTTCCCCACGTCTTCACCAACACTTATCATCATCAGTTCTGTCAATTTTTCCAGTTTGATAGGTGTGATTGGTTGCTGTAATTATTTTAATTCGCATTGCCCTCATGACTAGTCAGTTTGGGGGTCTTCCATAATTTTACTGGCCATTTGAGCACCCTTTTATATGAATTGCTTGTCCTTATTCAATTTTCAATATTTTTTGTCTTTTTTTTCTAGAGACGGGGTCTCAGTCTGTCACCCAAGCTAGAGTGCAGTGGTGTGATCATAGCTCACTGCAACCTTGAATTCCTGGTTTAGTGATCCTCCTGCCTCAGCCTCCTGACTAGCTAGGACTATAGGCACATGCCATGAAACCCAGCTAGTTTTTTCTTATTTTATTTTTAGAGACAGGGATCTCACTATGTTGCCCAGGCAGGTTTTTTTTTTTTTGCACCTTTTTAAATTGATTTATACAAGTGCTTTAGGTATTCTAGATGGTGATTCCTGTTAATGATATGCTTTGCAAATATCTTCCCCAATTTTTAACTTGATTTTAACTAAGTTTATGTCTTTCACCCCCACTAAAGTTTTAAAGTTTAATGTTAATTGAATTTATCTTTTTATTTGTGTTTTTTGTGTCTTGTTTAAGAAATTGTTCATTGTCCTGAGGTCATAAAGATATTCCCCTATATATTTTCCTGTTCTAAACGTTTTTTTTACATTTTTGTCTTTAATCCAAAATGGGAATTTATTTTTGGGTATTGTATGAGGTTAGAAACTATTAATAATTTTATTTGATTTTCCATGTACATGTTTCAATCGCCAAATGCCCATAGACCGGTTTCCCACACATCAGTGGTTCTGTTCCTGGGCTGTCTATTCTGCTCCGTTAAGTCCATTTCAACATCTCTGTGGCTGTTTCACATGGTATTAATTACTACAGCTTCATGATATACCTTGGTATTTGTTAGGGAGACCTCCCTGCTTAGTTCTCGGAACTCTCTTGGACATTCTTGTCTCTTTATCTTCATATAAGGTTTAAATCAATTTGTCAAGTTCACGCACACACAAACCCTGGCTTTCTAATAGAATTGCAATAAATTCCTAAATCAATTTAGGAAAATTAACATCGTAATGTCATTGCCATAATCCACAAATATGCGACGCCTCTTCATTTATCTAGGTCTTCTTTTATGGCCTTCAATAAAATTTTAGAATCTCCTAAATAAGCAGCAAATCATTATTAGATTTATTTCTAGATACCTAAGAGTTTTTCTTGATGTTGTGAATAAGTTCATTTATTAAATTATCTTTTTAATTAGGTGTCTCACAGGAATGCTATTGATTTTTTAAAATTGAGAAATAATTTACATACCATATAATTCACCCTTTTAACGTATACAATTCAGTGGTTTTCAACATATTCACAAGGTTGGGCAACCATCACTACTATCTAATTCCAGCACACTTCATCATCCCAAAAAGAAAGCCTGTATCCCTGAGAAGTCATTCCCCATTTCTTCTTCCTCCTAGTCCCTGAAACCACTGATCTTCTCCCTATCTCTACAGCATTGCATATTCTGAAAATCATTTCATACAAATGGAATCATACAGTATGTGGCTTTTTGCATCTGGCTTCTTTCACTTGGCATAATGTTTTCAAGGTTCATCCATGTTGTAGTGTGTATCAGGACTTCATTCATAAACATGGCTGAATAATATTCCATTACATGGATAAATACTCGTTCATCCATTTATCAGTTGATGGACATTTGAGTTGTTTCCACTTTTTTAGCTATAATAAATAATGTTGCTGTGAACATTTGTGTACAAACTCTTGCACAAATATATGTTTTTAACTATCTTAGGTGTGCACCAAGGTAAGAGCGAAATTGTTGAGCCTTATGGTAACTCTAGTTAACATTTTGAGGAATTGCCGAACTGTTTTCCAAAGTGGCTACACCATATTACATTCTTACCAGCAATGTCGGAGGGTTCCAATTTCTCCACATCTTCACCTACACTTAGTTATCATGCATCTTTTTTATTGTAGCCATCCTAGTGGATTTATCTCATTGTAGATTTGATTTGCATTTCCCTATTGAGCATCTTTTCATGTGCTTGTTTTGGCAATTTGTATATCTTATTTGGAGAATTGTGTACTCAAATCCCCTTTTGAGTTGCAGGAGTTCTTTGTATATCCTGAATCCTAGACTCTCATCAGATACATGATTTCCAAATATTTTCTCCCATTCTGTAACTTGTCTTTTCGTATTCTTGGTAGTGTCCTTGAAACACAAAAGTTTTCTATTTCGGTTAAGTCCAATATTTTCTTTGCTTGAGCTTTAAAGGTTATATTTTAAAAATCATGCCTAACTCCAAGTTCACAAAGACTTACATCTACACTTTCCTCTATGAGTTTTGTAGTTTTAGCTCTTACATTTCAGTCTTTGATCCCCTTTGAGTAAATTGTTATATACGGTGTAAACTACAGGTCCAAGTACATTCTTTCGTATATGGATATCCAGTTGTCCAACACCATTTATTGAAGAAACTCTTCTTTCCTCACTGAATTGTCTTGGCACCCTTGTCAAAAATCAGTTGACCGTAGATGTGTGAGTTTATTTTGGGACCCCCAGTTTTTTTTCCATTGATCTACAGGTTTACGCTTAGGTCAGTACCACACAGCCTTGATGACTATGGCTTTGCAGTAAGTTTTAAAATGATGAAGTGTGAGTCCTCCAACTTTGTTCTTCATTTTCAACCATAGTTTGGCTATTCTGTGTTCCTTACATTTCCATATGAATTTTAGGATCAGCATGTCAATTTCTGCAAAACAAAACAAAAGGCAGCTGGGATTTTGAAATCGTGTTGGGATTTAGGATTGTATCCAATCTGGAAATCAGTCCAGGGAGCATTGCCATCTCTACAATATTAAGTCCTCCAATACATGAACATATGATATCTTTCCATTTATTTAGATCTTCTTTAATTTCTTTCAGTGATGCTTTGTAGTTTCCAATGTGTAAGCCTTGCACTTCTTTCATTAAATTTATTCCTAAATATTTTATTTTTTGATGCTATTACAAATGGAATTGTTTTCTCAATTTTACTTTAAGATTATTCATTGCTAGTGTATAAAACTAGAACCGATTTTTTATATTTTGTATATCCTGCAAATTGGCTGAATTTGTTTATTAGCTCTAAGAGTTTCTTTGTGGATTCCTTGGTATTTTCTATATACGAAACCATGTTATCTGCAAATAGAGAAGTTTTACTTCTTCCTTTTGAATCCTTTTACATCTTTTCCTTGAACATAGAATAGAATACAGAATTAAAGTCATGAGAATGTACATCCTCTTCTTGTGCCTAATCCATGTGGAAATTTTCAGTTTTTCACCATTAAGTATTATGTTAGTTGTGGGGGGTTTGCAGATGCCTTCTATCAGGTTGAGGAAATTCCTTTCTATTCCTAGTTTGTTGAGTGCTTTTGTTATGAAAAAGTGCTGGATTTTGCTAAAAGCTATTTCTTTCCTATTGAGTTGATTACGTGGGTTTTGTCCTTTATTCTAGTAATATGGGGTGTTATTTTGATTGATTTCTAGACTTTAAAACAGCCTTGCATTCCTGGGATAAATCCCTCTTGTTCATGGTGTATAATTTTTTTAAAAATATTCTTCTGGATTTGGTTTTCTGGTATTTCGTTGAGAATTTTTGCATTTATATTCATAAGAGGGCTATTGGTCTGTAGTTTTCTTCTCTTGTAATGTCTTTGTCTGATTTTGATAACAGGGTAATACTAGACTCGGAGAATGAATTTGGAAATGTTTCCCACTCTTATTTTTTGGAAGGATTAGTGCTAATTCTTTTCGAAACATTTGGTAGAATTCAACAGTGAAGCCATCTGGCCCCTTGCTTTTCTTTGCAAGAAGTTTTTGATTACTGATTGAACCTCTTTCCTTGCTTTGATCTGTTTAGATTTTCTATTTCTCCTTGAATCACTTTTAGTAATTTGTGTGTTTCTAAGAATTTGCCAATTTCATTTAGGTTGTCTAATTTGTTAGCATATAATTGTTTGTAATACCCTCTAAGTGTTTTTTATTTCTGTAACGTTGGTAGTAATGTTCCCTTTTTCACTCCCAATTTTAGTCATTTGAATCTTCTCTTTTTTTCTTAATCAGTCTAACTAGAATGTTGTTAATTTGGAAGTCATTTCAAAGAAACAACTTTCAGTTTCACTGATTTTTCTCAATTGTGCTATTGATTTTTTAACACTGATACTGTATCAAAAAACCTTATTAGTTTACAGCACTTGTCTGCAGATTCTCTTACATTTTTTAGTAGATGATTTTATTATCTGAAATGAGGACAACTTGGTATCTTCATGTTCAGTACAGTACCATGTTGATTACAAGCAGTCACATTCCTGACTTCAGAGAGAATGCTTCTCATATTCCAGTGTTAAATGTGGTGCCAGCTGTGAATAGATATCCTCTATTAAGGATGGGCAATTTCCTTTCATCCAGATTTGCTAAAGATTTTATCTTAAATCAATACTGAATCTTAGCAAATGCTTTTTAGATTTATTCAGTGCCCACAAGATTTTTTTCTTTTAATCAATTAAAATCGAACTAATTTACATGAACAGATTTCCAAATGTTAAAAAATTCTTACATTTCTTGGATAAGACTTACTTGCTTATTATGTACATTTGGCTTACTAAAAATTTATTTAGGATTCTTTACGTCTATGTTTATAAATGGATTGGCCTATACATTTATTTCCCATATTCCTTGTGATTTGTTGTTCTTTCTTTTCTTTTTTTTTTTTTTTTTGGTTGTAGTTGTTTTGTAATATAGAGATACTCTGTTCCTCAAAGTTGTAGAATTTGTGTATAAAAGAATCTAAACTGGATGATGTGTGTGTTTTAGGGCAGGAGTAGTAAACTTTTATTAAAGATTTACCAATTTTTAAATTTTTTTTAAGAGATGGTGTCTCACTGTGTTGCCCAGGCTGGCGTGTAGTGGTGTGATCATAGCTCATTGTAACCTCGAACACCTAGGCTCAGGTAATTCTCCTGCCTCAGCCTCCCAAGTAGCTGAGACTATAGGCATGCATGACTGTGCCTGGCTAATTTTTTAAATTTTTATAGAGATAGGGTCTTGCTATATTGTCCAGTCTGGTCTCAAACTCCCGGCCTCAAGCAATCCTCCCATGTTGGCCTCCCAAAGTGCTGGGATTACAAGTGTGAGCCACCACACCCAGCCAATTTCACTCCCATTAGTAAATTAAAATTTACTAATTTTAATTATATAGGCCTATTAAGATTTTCTACATCTTCTTGAATCAGTTTTGTTAATTTATGTTTTTCTACAAAATTGCCCATTTTATCTAAATTTTCAAATGTATTGGTACAAGGTTTTTCATTGTAATTTCTTATGATTTTTAGATCTCTACTCTTTCTCTACATATGGTCTCTTTTCATTCTTAAGATTGTTTATTATCTTTTTCTCCTCCCTCCCCCCTCCATATTTCCAAAGATTTATCTATTTTAATAAGCTTATCAAAGAATTAGCATTCAGCTTGGTTGATCTTTTTGTTGGTTCTTTGTTTTTTATTTTGTTAATCCTTATTGCTAATATTATATCTTCCTACTTTCTTTGAGTTTACACTAGCTTTTTAAAAATTAATTTAATGATTCAGCTGGGTGCAGTGGCTCATGTCTGTAATCCTAGCACTCTGGGAGGCCAAAGTGGGAGGATGGCTTGAGGCCAGGAGTTTAAGAACAGCCTCAGCAAGAGCGAGACCCTGTCTCTACTAAAAATACAAAAATTAGCTGGGTGTGGTAGCTTGGGCCTGTAGTCCCAGCTACTCAGGAGGCTGAGGCAGGAAGATCACTTGAGCCCAGGAGTTTGAGGTTGCTGTGAGCTAGGCTGATGCCACAGCACTCTAGCCCGGGCAACAGAGCAAAACTGTCTCAAAAAAAAAAAAAATTAATTGAATGATTAGCTTTGTATTTTTAAAAGATTTTATTTTAGCTTTCAAATATATGGGGTCCCTTTGCTTATATTTTTAGTCTTGAGTTCTACTTTTAATATCGATTTTTTATCTAAATAATTGATTCTTTGGTATTTTTTGAGATTGCCTTTATCATGTAGTATTTGACAATTTTTACAAATGTTCCACATGTGCTAGAAAAGGATATGCATCTTACGTTTGTTGAACGCAGATACACACACACACACACACGAACACGCGCACACACACATGCACGCACACAAAGAGGAGAGGGGAATCAATTTGCTGAATGTGTTGTTCAAATAGTCTATATTCATACCAATATTTTTATGCTTCATCCATCAGTTTCTGATACAGGTGTATTAAAAATATCCCAATATAATTGTGAATATTTAGGGTCTATTTATCCATAAAATCCTGCCTATTTTTGTTTTTTATATTTTGATGCTGTGCTGTTGGTTATATTCAGGGTTAGAATTGCTATACCTTCCTGGCCGATTACTCCTTTTACCATTAAGATCATTAAGTCATGCCTGCCTTTAATGCTTTTTGCTTTAAATTCTAATTGGTGGTTACACAGGTTTGTTTTGTTTAGTAGCGCCTGATATATTTTTTCCCACCTCTTGACTTTCAATGTCTACGTCCATGTGATTATACATATATATAGGTTATCGTAGAATTTCGAAATATTTGAAAATCATCTTTAACTGAAAAATGTAGTACACTTAAATTTATTGTGACTACTAATATTAAAATTATTTCTGCCATTTTATTTATTATTTTATATTTACCTTTGATGTTTTTCTTCTTTTTCCTTTCCAATCTTGCACTTGATTGATCGCAGTTTCTTTATTCTT
This sequence comes from Indri indri, assembly GCA_004363605.1. Taxonomy (NCBI): domain Eukaryota; kingdom Metazoa; phylum Chordata; class Mammalia; order Primates; family Indriidae; genus Indri; species Indri indri. The sequence continues at coordinate 111,137 of RJWJ010001718.1, forward strand.
TCTTTTCCCCTACTGGTTTGGAAGTTAAACTTAAAATTGCTATCATTTTAGCTGTTTTCTTAAAATACTAACATAGGCACTGATTTAGCACAACATAAAGTTAATATTTGTAAATGTACTGGAATAAAACAAAAAATTTAGAACTCAAGCTCCACAATCCCATTTTCCATGTGGTTTGTAGGATACTGATTCATCAAAATTTCTTGAGATTTATTGTCTCATTTTTGGCTCCACCTTCCAAATTAGATATTATTATTATCAATATTATTGTATTTTATAGTCAGCATTCTTTGGATTTATCAATGTATTTTTCAATTTTTATTCTCATTATTGCTTTTTTCATCTCATTCCTTCCATTTGGGCTCAATTTTCTCACTGTCAAAGACCATCCTTTTGTGGTCTTTTCTTGCAATGAAAAAGAGTGTTAAACTCTATACTTTTAGGCTATTTAAAATGGTCTTTATTTTGAATCCACTCTTGAATAATAGTTTAATTGGGTATGGAATTCTGGGTTGACATTTCTTTCACTGTGGCATATCGAAGATGTCATCTTGACCTTAATTGTAGCTAGTGAAAAACAATAACAATTCATCTATTATTGTCTATCATTAATAATAAATGACATAGCCAGTATCTCCTATGAGTGGAATCATACAGTATTTGCCTTTTTTGTGACTGGCTTATTTTGCTTAGCATGAACAAGTTTGATTCATTCTCTAGCATGTGTCAGAAGTCGCTTCCTTTTTAAGGCTGAGTAATACTCCACTGTAGGTATATACCACATTTTATCCATTCATCCATCAAGTAGCTTCCATCTTTCGGCTATTGTGAATAATGCTGCTGTGAGCATGGGTGTACAAATATATAATCACCTCCTTTTTAACTTTTACAAATCTCCTGATTAGGTGCTGAGCATGATGGCGCATGCCTGTTGTCCCAGCTACTTGGGAGGCTGAGGCAGGAGAATCACCTGAGCCCAGGAGTTCAATGCTATAGTGCTCTATGATTGTGCCTGTGAATAACCCCTGCACTCCAGCCTGGGCAACATAGTGAGACCGCCCCCGAGCCCCCAGAAAATCTCCTGACCATATAACATGCACAGTTTTACACACTTGGCGCAAAGGATGAATTTTTCATTCCTTAAGATGATTACATTATTCAAGAAAAAACTCGTATCACTTTTAGAATCTCCCAGATTAGTTGGGCCATCAAAAGTACCACAGAAATCGACAGCCAAATATATTTGTAATTCTTCATTATTGGATTTTAATTTCTCTGAGTTAAGTTATAGTCTAAATTCTAAAAGCACTGCTTTCTGAACTGGTGTCACTATTGCCAAAACCATGTTTTCTTCTAAGAGAACAGTCTTCTGTGATCTTCAGAGATGACGAAATCCACCAGGTGCTGGGTTAGTCCTTGAAATTAAGTTCTAAAACTCTCTTGATAATGGGGCAAAGGTTGAAAATTACTTGCTGCTCAATTGGGAGGAAAGATGAGAACCCCGAACCTCCTTGGAATGCCCAACACGTGTGGGAAGTGGCTGCAACGACCACCTGCTCTCTAATTCCACGTTTGGGGTGTGCGCCTGTTGGCCTGAGACTGCCGCCTCCTCAGCCACCCGCTGCAAGCAAGTCTGTTAGTACAATTTCCTTTCCAGAAAAGCTTCATTCTGAAATGTCAACCAACTGGAAATTCAATAACACCTGCAAAATGCCTGACCCTCACAGAATCTTTTGATATCTGGTCCAGGGTTTGTAAATTCTAATAAATAAATGGATGAGAATATTGAGGAAACTGGAAGTGCCCAGGATTATCTTTATTTGGCTAATGGCGATGGAAGTAAGGTCAGCTGAGCTGCCAATCTGGCCTCCTATTAAACTCCGATCCGAAGAAGAATTGTCATCCATAATGAAGCTGCCCCTTTCCTGGGAGTGTCTAGAAGTCAAATTATGGATGGATCCACCACTTATCAGCTTTATGCCTTCCAGGAAGTTACTTAAACATAAATTAAACAAAAGAGGAGAAAATAACATCTACCCACAGGGTTGTCATGATGATTAAATGATGCATCATTTAGGCGTTTTTCTTTTTAGTAGTAGTTGTTATAAAGTTGTGTAAAACATTGTGAGAGTACAAAAAATATGAAGTACTATTAAAATGTGTGGGAAATAAATATTATTATTATTATCATTATTACTTTGTGTTTGGAAGGAAATATGGTTAGGAAGTGGATGTCAGAAACAGAAGCAAGCTTATTGGAGAGGAGGATGAGGCCAGCTGGGCTGATGATGTATCTGAGTCAACTAACAACCAAATGTCCCTTATCAGCTCTTTACTGATAAGCTCAAACCATCTCATGGACACCGAATACTCCAGGCAAGATCCGAAGCAACCTGCACAGGTCTGAGACCCAGGCTCCACACCTGTCCCAATTATGCCCATCTGGAACAGTGCCAGGTAAATAGATGCTAGTAAATACCATCTACTCCCATCTTTGTATCATATTACATTTTAATTATAGAAACTACATAATCACATTGCAGAAAATTTGGTAAACATGATAAAAAAAATTTAAAAGCCACCTATGATCTCTTTACTTTAGCAGAAACTATCAGACTTTGATTTACCTATATTCTGATTTTTTCTATATGCATGCTTTTTAAAGACATTATTTTAATCATAACTGTAAAGGCAGTTTTATATTCTGCTCATTTCATTCCTTAACATTATACCATGAGTACTTTCCTTGTTCATGTTTCAGCATGAACATAGATCTTAGAGTTGGTAGAACATTCCACTCCATCCATTCAATAGATGATGTGCTAGTTCCCTATTATTGGCCATGTACGTTGCTTCCATTTAAAAAAATATTAAGCAATGCGACAATGGACACTTTCATGTATTTAGAATTTCTTGTATTCAGGATTATTTTATTAGGATACCCAGAAGAAGACCTGGACCAAAGGGTGTGAACATGTTTTTGACTCTTGATACAAATTGCAAAATTGCTTTCCAAAGAATTTAACCAACTTACAACCTCCGCTAGGTATGAGCACCAATTTCACTGCATTCTTTCCGGCACTGGGAAGTAGGCTTTTTGGTGTTGTTAATTCAGTATGTGGAAAATGGTGCTCCATATTGCATAATTTACATTTCTATTTCAAATACGGCAGAAATAAAAAGTCCAAATGTTTGTATATCAGTTATTTTTCCACTTGCATAAATTATCTGTTTAACTCTCTTAACTATTTGATAAATAATTTCGATGATCAAATAAGAGAAACAATGGATCTTTCCAGCAGAAAGAGCACTGGTGGCCGGGTGTAATCCCAGCATTTTGGGAGGCCAAAGTGAAAGGATCACTTGAACTCAGGAGTTCGAGGCTGTAGTGAGCTATGATCGTGCCACTGCACTCCAGCCTGGGCAACAGAGTGAGACCTTATCTCTTAAAAAATAAATAAATAAAATTAGAAAAACAAAAACAAAAACAAAGAACACTGGTAATTCAAGGTGAAGTCTAAGCTCTGCTTCTTCATCTGTAAAATGGGCAGCTTCTACAATCAAGTGAGATACACCAGTAAAATGCTCAGTGAAATAGCAAATGTTTTATAAAGACAATGAATGGAGCATTAATATTATTACTCTCATTTTGTCTATAGCCTAGAGCTTTAACACTCACAAATGGAATGGCTCCAGAAAAGCACGCTGTGTTAAGGGGTAAACCGAGCCAAATGAAGAAGAGTTGGCGGACTCCACACATTACCTAGAAACCTAACAGTTTCCCACCAAGAGATGAATGTGGAAACTTTGCCCTGTCCTCATTTTTCTGTATGGGCTAAAAACAGTTCATGATGTAGATTTGGAGTGGATCTAGTTACCTTTGCTTTCAACCAAAATTTCCTGACACTTGGATAGGAGAGCAAGTCCATGTAAATAAAAGCCTGTTTTTCCCTAGGGGAAATTCTATGGCTATGGGGGAAAGAAAATAATTCTTCTCCTATATTGTTGCATTATGATATTCAAAATGCATATCTAATGCCTGTCCTGATAAGTGTGACTTTGTGAGAGAGACTGCATGAGATATGCATGAAACACAACTATATGTCTGTGTTGTTGTTAAGGTTTTCATTTGTATGTTCGTTTGGTGGTTGTGTTCACAAGAATATTTTTTACGGTTGTATTTAAACTGTCAGTAAGAAAATTCAAAGCATTGTTATGAATATAGTTTTTATATTTATGAATAAGATATTATTCCTTACATTAAAAAATGTAAAGAATGTTCTGTGTGATCAAATATATGGGCGACATATGAAAATTATGGTATTTTACACATTGACTGCCACAGTAGAAAAAAATTTTTCCTTGGGGCCACAGTGTTTTATTATGAAAATAGAATGAAAACTTTGAAAACAAAGCAGTCCTTTCTAATTTAATGAAAAATTTACTGAAAAATGAAATTTATTGACTTCTATTCATTTAATCCATGTTTTTAGAATTAATCTGTCAATATTAATTGTAGCAATAAGAACATCAACACGTAAGATTTTCAAGAACCAACTGCAGGGTTTTGCCCAGGTTTTGCTTGACGAAGCCCGGCGCTCAAAGCTAGCATGAGTTAAATACAACTCACATGGCAGTTAATGTGTTAAGATGTTTCCAAATACCTGCATATTTTGAAATGTGAAAATGGAAAAAGAAAAAAACAAAACCAACTAACCTTCCTAGGAGGAAATACCAGGCTGCCTGTGTTGTCCGGGTGTGGGCAGCACAGATGTTTGTGTGTCAGTTCAGGGCTGGACCTGCAGGTCAGCAGCCCCCACGGCAGCAAGAATTGCAGCCATTACCTGTTCCTGCCGAACAGAGTGGGGGGATCCAGGAGCTGAAAACTCACATACTTATGATGTCCCACAGGTTAGCATGTGACATAGGGACAAAATATTCACTTTCTTTTTTACTATAGGAAAAAAGAGAGAGAGAGAGAAAGGAAAAGGATAAGGTTGATGATAAATGGCCTTGGCGACATTGACAAAAAGGAGAGGAAGGCCTAGGTCGGCCTGGACCCCCAGCCTTATCCCCAGTGGTCAGGTCTTCGCAGCATGCAGAACGCCGCCCCTATTCAAGAGACACGGAAAATCCAGGTTTCTGTGTGAACTCTCCCAATCTTCTTGACAACTATTTCAAAATTTTAAAATACTGCGGGAGCGCAGTAAACACTTCTGTGTCCCACTTAGTTCGCTGGCCGCTAGTTTTCGATCCTTAGGTGTGCACTAGATCCGCGGAGGGTTTGTCGTTTTCTCGTCGGGTTGGCTGTTTTCTGAAGCACTAGGGTAGCTCCGGAGCCTCATTTTTGTCTGTGTATACAGGCGGGGACCCGGGCGCGTGGGCGGATCCCGTGTGGCGCGTCGGGGAAGACCGGGGGGAGAAGCGCGCGCGCTCACATCCTCGAGTTCAGGGAGAACACGTCCATGTGTGGTCAGGTGGACAGGGTCTGACCAGCCAAGGTGGGGCGGCGGGAAAAGAGCAAATGTCCCAAGGTTTCTGAGTGGTCGGCTACTGTCTCCCTCGGTCGCTTCTCTAGGATAAGCACCCCCCCTCCCGTTCTGATCAAACCCGGCAGCCGGACAAGGACGAGGACAGAGCGGGGACCGGGGACCGGCTCCAGTGTCCTGCCTGGTACCGGCTTCAGCACTAACGCAGCACCGACTCCAGACTGGAGCGGAATCCCGGCAGGGGAGACAGAGGCTGGGTGGATCCCTCCCCCTCCGAGCCTCCCCCTGCTGTTGCCATGGGCACGGGGGACTTTTGACGTGAAGCGCAGTGACCGCCCCCTTCTCCACTCGTCTTCAGGATGACGTCACAAACATCCGTAGCCGTGACAGGCCACCTGTGGGTTGGTCTCCGCTTTAAAGCCCCGGTTCTTCCCTGGCCCGCACCCGCGAAGAGCGCATCTGCACCAGGAGGACCAAGCCGGGACTCTGAACGCGCCTCCAGCGCTGGCGACGCAGCCACGGCTCCGGACACGACCGGTGGCCCGAAAGAGGCAAGTATTCAAGGGTAACTGCACAGAATAGCTTCCTCAAATCCACCCCACTCCCTGCGCCCTGCTGTGCAGCCTGTTCTTGCGGGAGAAGCGATGGGCTGGCGTCTGGGTGGTGGGGGAGCTTTCTTCCTGAAAGAAGTGGAGAGCAAGTGGGCTTCCTCCCTGGCCGTGGGGACCCAGGCCAGGCAAAACCCCGGCCAAGGTCTCCCATCCAGACCCTCCCCCACGTCAAGGGCTCGGGACGGGAAGAGCAGCCACTGGAGCTAAGATCTGAGAGGCTGAGCCTGGGGCTGCTCTGCAGGGCCAGGGAGGCGCGGCCAGGCTGGCGCTCGCCAAAGGGACCGTGCCTGCCGCCGAACTGGAGAGGCCAAGGCGGCTCCGGACCCGCAGCTGTGCGCTCCAGACCGGCTGCTGTGCGCTCCCACCGCGTGCTCAGAGGGCTCGAGTCCTGGGGGCGTCTGGCTCTGGTTCTGTACCCACCTGGGGGCGACGCCAAAGCCCAGCTTGCAGTTTGTCTCGTTTGGTCCGGTGTCCCCTCAGAGAAAGGGGAGAGCTGGCTGTCGCTACCAAGCCGCCAAGCCCGCCGACGCCGCCGTGTCTCCAGCGCCGCTCGCCGCTCAGATTTCAGACGCAGCAGACCTGTTGCACGCAGAAAGCGGCCGGATTCGGCGTTCCAGGCCTCTCCGCCCTGCTTTGCGCCGCCAGATCCGGGCGCCAGGAGTGTGGGTTCTCCGCCCGCAAGCAGCCACAGAGCCCAGAGCGGAAGGAAAAACTGTGGGCCGTGCCAGGAGACAACTGGGTAAACACCCCAGTGCTAAGAGCCCTTCTCGCTCCCCTGTTCGAATGCGGCAAATGGTGCCAACGAAGGGAATGGAGAGGCGCAGGGGATTGCGCCCTGGGGGAGCCCGATCTCCTGAAAAAGTGCATCTAGCGCAGTTGTGTCCCAGCCTCGCCTTTCCACCCAGCACACCGCACCCAGCGCTTCCCCTTCAGTTCGCTACTGCGCTCAGAACCAGGCTACGGAAGGTACCTGGAGCGAATCCAAGCCTCCAGCTTCAGCACCCGAGGCTGGACAGCGCCTCCGCAGGAGCGAGCCCGCGGTCGGTGCCCACGGTCGGGACCCACGCGCGGCTCCGCGTCCCAGCCCCACGCCGCGCGCGCCCGCAGTCCCTCGGATCCCACGCGGAGCAGGCGACGAGGTGAGACAGGCTTTCATTTTCCCCATTTCTCCAGGGCTTTAGGTGTCAAGTTCTAGGAGGGCATTCTATCTCGCCTTTACGAGACAAACTTTGTGCCAAGTGCAAACAGGACGCCGGGACCAGAAGCGCGTCTGCAGAGGTGAGCGCAGGGGCCAGCCAGACGGGCTCAACCCCGAGCCCCACGCGCCGCTTTGCCGCGGGAAATCGCCGCATCTGAGCCCTGCGCGCGCTCTGCCACGCCACCTCCCCGCCCGGCCGCCCCCGGCCGCCCCCAACCCTCCGCACCTCTGTGCGCCTTCATGGGAGGGAATGAAGGGAAAGCGTGAGGTGCAGCGGTAAGATTGAAGCCGAGGTCAGAAGGCCATTTTATCCCGTCCCAACATTTGGGCATAGATGAAATCTGCCCAAAATGAACACCAAGATACTCATTTTTTACCCGAAGGAGCCCAAAGTGGCCTTTGTATGAGGAGCAGAGATGATTGTTTGGCCGGGGAGGGAGAAAGCTGCGGAGGGGGAGACGTTATCACAAAAGAGTTAACGGAGGTGGGGGAGGAGGAGAGCGGACAGGACCCCGGCACTAGCGTGGTTTCCAGGCAACCAGTGGCAGCCCCTGCCTCCTGTTGCCTTGGTTACGGTGAGTGAGTGGAGGGGCTTTGGTTACTGATTATCCGTGAGCACCTTGATTCTTTCAAATACGTCCCGAGGACCCCCTTCCTTCTCCAGGCTTGGTGAAAGTCACAACCGCTCCCGCATAATCCTCCCACCGCCTCCCCCACCCCCCGAAATCCTGAAAGGTGAATTTTTTCTCTTAAGCCAAGCACTTGGCAAAGCAACTACTTTCTACCACTACAATCCTCCCCACCCCAGCCCGCACCTCGTCAGAGAGGTAATCATATCGTACTCTGCCATTTCTCCGGTATTTGCAATTTGGGCTTTTTTTCTCTCTCTCTCTCTCTCTTTCATTTAGTCCTTTATACCGAAGGAGCTGATATTCTAGCCCCACTTTCTCCACCTTTTCCCCCCTTTAAATGAGAAAAATACGTTTGCTTTTCTTGAATGAACAGGAAAGAGACAGGGAAATTGGCCCAGGGTGTGCGTACTGCAGACAGAGGCTTTCTCCTTGGTTTGACAGTCACCCTCCGGGTGTCTACTGTAGACAGAGGGGAGGGGGGCGATTCTGGATCACCCCCTACTTAGAGGTGGGAGGTGAATTCTGGATCCCCCCCCATTTCTCACCTTGCTCCAGGGACCCACAAAAAGCACAGGTAGGTAGAGACATGTCTCCCTTAGCGAATAGCCACTAGCGTCACCACATTTGATTCTTCAAGATTCTCTTTTCTTCCTCCCTGGCACTGCCTTCATAATTAGCAGACGCAGCACTTAAAGCTTCTAATCATCTGGTCTTTCCCATTTCCTCTGATTGGCAAATATTGACTCTGCTTTTCACCTGTCAGCCTTGCCCTGCCTTCATTTGTAACATCTGGGTGGGAAATTATTTTACCCATAATTTTCCAAAGGCAGCTATAGCATTCTCAGAATGATTTAAGAGGAAATTGTTACTAGAACAACCTGTGTTCTGTGCACTATTTCATCTGGAATACTTTGTATTGAGAGCCATGAACTTTCTCTTTCCAAAACAAAAACCTTGTTTTAAACTGACCTAACACTTGGCAACACGAGGATGGAGAAAATCTGCACGTTTCAGGCAGCGAGTATTGCATCTTTATCTGTGATGCCTGCATCAGTAAACACACATATCCTCTCCTTTCTTTTCTTTGCCTTCTTCCTTCACCCATTGCTAATATAAGTTTTTTTAAAAAAAAAATCATTATAATTTCAATCTAAGTTTAAGGTCAAAAGTGTTCTCAGTGGACAGGTTAGATATAGTTCGGGGGGCATTTACATTAAAATGCTTTTCTTTCATGTGTTACTCTAGAAACTTCCCTTTGGACTAGACCAGGCAGCTGAGACCAGCTTTTTGTACTTTTCTTCCCAAAGAAGTGCTTTCCGTCATGAATTCTCTGGGGCATCTATCATTGATCACATCAGTCATGTCCCATAGCAACAGTTTTTTTTAAAAAATATTATTCCCTTCTGCTTATTTTCTTCATGTACAAAGGGTCTATTTTCCCTTCAAGATAACTGAGCTCTTACTTGCCAAAAAGGAAGAAGCATTCTCTCATTGGTTGGTGTGTGTTGCCTTGTCAGCCAATAAGAGAATGCCATTTATCCTTTTCTGACTAGCTGAGTGAGCAGGGCACCCAGAATGACTGAATCTGCCTTAGTTCCACTCAGTGGCAAAGGATAGAACTCAGAGTTCAGGGGCCCGAGACCTGGGATTTACATTGGCTAATCCAGATTACATTAACTTGTAAGGATGAACCTTTCTACCTAGCTATTTGTAGCTTTCCTGAGCATGGCTGCATAATACATTGT
>RJWJ010001719.1:0-120648 GCA_004363605.1 Indri indri
ATATAAATAAAGTTTAAATGTGTCCACCTATAATATCCTAATTTAATGCAGAATTGTGCCCAACCAGTACAGCACAAAAAGAATTCAAAAACAGCAAGTAATAATCAGAAAACCAGAAAATGTCACCATCCTACATGATATAGCAAGGCAAACGGAAGGTGTATGCATATTCCTCGGGAGCCATGAAAAACATTTGTTAAACTGGTAACTAGTATAACAGTTTTTTTAGAAACCCACCAATAAATAGAAAAAACGCAAAATTATGTTACCTCTCTTAAATTTCAAAAACAATTTAGCTAAATGCCCATTACATAATTATTGGACAGCTCAAAGATTAGGAAGTTGTTAAAAACCATGTCAGATGGGCTCTGCACAGACACTCAGCATGTGCTCCAGGTCCCCTCACTGTTCTGGTCTTGCCGTGTCCTGGATGGGTCTGGAAGGACAAGTGGAGGCCCTGAGGAATGTGGCAAACCTTGATACGGAGAGCCAAAGAATTTTTAGATGTTTTCCAGATACGGCTTTGTGATTAGCCTCAATTCAATGGCATATTCTCTTTATCTTGTTTGCCTTATTCCATGTCCTCAAAACCACTTAAAACTACAAATCTTACAAAATCTAATGCTGTATGTTACATACATAGTATCATCATATTATTCTTAATTGTTCTTTGATATCCAGGTGGGCTTATATCATTCTAAATTCTCCTGAATATTTATACAAAAAATTACAATATTATACACATTATTACTATGTAACTTCACATACAACTATTAGCAGCACAAGGACCCAATAGGAAAATGCCTTGTTAAAAATAAAATCAAATCATATTAAAAAAAGATTAAAATGATACTGTAGTATTAGAAAGACAAGAACAAACACTATGAATATTGTTCTCAGGAGAACATACTATTTAATCGGAGGACTGCAACTGCAGATATAGAGAATATTGAGTAAAACTAGTGAGATAGATCCTGATGACTAAAAATCCTCCCCGCCACACATACACCAAATTTCCCATAATTTGGCTCTAGGAAGGTATTAGGTTGCCTTCCTACGCATCCCACATACTCGGATCAGCCTCCTCCTGGTCCATGCTACTACCTGCTAGTCTGCTAATTTCGACTGAGACATTCCCCGAGCATCCCTGCTCTCCGCTCATCTTCATAAGGTACTGCAGCACCCGCAGTGTGCCAACATTGTACGAGGTGTGTTGTGCACACTATCTCACAACCGCTCAAAGAAGGAGATATGAATATCTCCATTTTGCAGAAAGGAAAATGAAGCAAACAAGCAAAACAACCCTACAGTTACATAGTGAAGGGCAGAGCCAGGATGTGGATGGGAGTCTCTTAAATTGCCAAATGGCAACACCATCCTTCCCTAAAGATGAGCTTCAAAGTGATCTGCTTATCTGACTATGAACAAAGACTCATCGCCTAAAAGCAACACACCTATTTACAAAGCGACAGTGTGGACACGCAGCTCCAACCCCCACGGCTCAGCGGACTAACTGCTCCTGCCCATCTGTGTTGACAAAATATTTTTAGAATGAAAATACACATTTCTAATCCTTTCCACTATTTTTTTCCATCTCTGAAAGTGATAAATAGTATCTACCTATATAAGGCTGAGAAGGTGTGACAGAAAAGAAAGTTACTTTATTAAATGCTTTCTGTGAATCCTTGGGCAGCTGAAATCGCGTACCACCAAGAGCTGCAGACACAGCAACAGGGGACACTAACACCGACCTGAGAAAAACTGACTTCATTCATTCGTCATTCTTAGACTGTGTGTTAAGTGCAATTTCAAATGATACAGGACACATAGGGAAAAATACATTATGGCATAAAAAGAAATTACTATTAGATAGCCACACCTGTATCTATTTAAAAAGTGATCCCATATTTTTACCTAGACTATCATCCAACCATCTCTAAAGGGAATTTTAGAGATTCTTCCTGGATTTTCAATGTTTTTTCTCAGAGCACCAGTTGGTTGATTGGTTCTTTTTTGGGGACAAATCAGTCCTCTTTTCTGCTCTGCTCTTTCCTAAGCTCTGGTCACTTTTATTAGGGGAAGCACCAGCCATGGCCTCTGCCTGTCCTGTTCTCCCTCTGCTCTGCCCCAGCTGGGCTCCTCTCCCCTCCCCCTGAAAACGGGTAAGTGGGTCTTCTAGGCAAGACTGGACGAGATGGAATGAATGGGTCAGGAGGGTGAATAAAAACACACCAGTCCATTCCTGACCCTGGAATAAACTCAAATAATATACCTAGAGATGGGTGGTACAGTAGCATCATGTTAAAAGAAGATAAATGTAAAAATACTTGTAAAATGTTCAAAAACTATCAGATACTATTATAATTATTGAAGATTCTATAATACGGCCAGGCATGGCAGCTTACACCTGTAATCCTAGCACTTTGGGAGGCCAAGGAGGGAGGATCACTTAAGGCAAGGAGTTCAAGACCAGCCTGAACAACATAGTGAGACCCTGTCACTACAAAAATTAGCTGGGCATAGTGGCACATGCCTGTAGTCTCAGCTACTTGGGAGGCTGAGGCAGGAGGATCCCCTGAGCCCAGGTGCTGGAGGTTTCAGTGAACTATGAAGATGCCACTGTACTCTACCTGGGGCGAGAGAGTGAGATCCTGTCTCAAAAAAAAAAAAAAAAAAAAAAGAATTCCATAATATTATGGAAAGTTTTTGCCTGTTCCCCTCCCCCCCCCATATATTATGTGCAGGAAAAAACTCAGACGGCTACCAAGTAATACAGATATTTTTGGAGATACTTAGAATTTTTAGTCACTATGGATGTGGGCACATCTGCCACTGATGTTCATTTTAAATGGTAAATAATATATTCTATTCTGGCTTTGTTTTGCTTTTAATACTCAAGAATCGCACAACACCTACATTGAAGAGGCCTGATTTCACTTATCCCTTCCCTTTTAATTTCTTTCACGGGGGGGGGGGAACCCTAAACATCAGATTAAACACAACAGAAGTTAGTTTTTAACATCCATCCATTAGGTGAAAAGACTAGGGCATCTCTGTGCAGGAAAATTTCAACATCAGTGTTAGAGAAATGGGTTTAAAGGAGAAAATACATAAGCTTCTGCAAAGGCTTGGCTTTGCAGTCTGCCGTTTCCAGATATAAAAATAGATGGCTAAAATGTAAAATCAATTCTAATAGCAAGCCGATCATTGCACTCTCCATGCTCAGGATATTAGGGAAACCTGAATATCTGATTTAGTAGCACCTTGGGAGGAGGCAGACCTGAAAACCCTCCAATAACCTTGAAAATCTCCACTTCCTGTAGAAGAGAAGCAAATGCTCAAACAAGGCGACATCTACCCAGCGCTCTTTGGTACCTATAAGTATAGCGATTAGAAGGCATCATTAATCTTCATTAATCCTCCAGGATGTGGGTTACCTTTCCTAAGCAGCAGCCAACATGTGAGGGGGTCAGTCCATGTCCAGTCCCCCAGGAGGGCTGGCTCTCTCCCAGCGGGGCCCATCCACCTCCTCTGCTTGCCCCAGGCCAGGTTTCCACGAGGCTGCGAAAGCAGCAGGCTCTAGGCTGAGCTGGGGGACCACAGCCTTCAGCTCCCCACACTCACACTCATAACACTCTCTCGCACATGCACACACCACTCACACTCACATACATGCACTCTTACACACACATGCTCACACAGACACACACACGTACACTGTCACACACCCAGGTCAGCCTCCCTGTGCCCAGAGAGGTGTGGGAGTCCCGAGGGGTGAGTTGGGAGGAGAGGGTTGGCCAGGGAAGGCAGCCCGCCCGGAATCCTCTGGGCACCCAGCTGTCCTGGAAGCAGCAGGAGCAGGTGAGGCCCCCAGGGCTACTATCTTGGTGCCCCTGGAAGCCCAGCTCCTCCCAAGCCCAAACCTGCAGGAGGTGAACACTGCTGGGGCCACCGCCAAGTGCAGTGGAAGGAGCTGGGTCCAGATAGCGGTGCACGAGCCAGGCCTGGACCCCAGCCTCTGGGCAGTCACCCCTGCTCTGCCCCGTGCCGCTGGAGCTTCTTTGGCACCTTAACCCTTCCGCGCCCCCCACACCACCCCCTTAACGCCCCCCTCACCCTCTGCGACTGTGGCCTGGCCGGCTCCCCTCTGGAGGGCACAGCACTACAGTCCCACTAAAGGGCTTTGCCCGGGGTAGGGAACCAAGGCTGGCAGCAATGCCATGGTCCCAACCCCAGTGGCTGTAGGGCATGGGACACGGGGGCAGGTGAGCTGAGTCCTGCAGGAGCCCAAGCTCAGGGCAGGTGGCCACAGTCAGCGGGTTATCCCTGCTGTCACTCACTCAGCTCATGGTGCAAGTCAGAGTGGACCCAGCTGGCTGCAGGGCACCACTGCCCAGTTCTTCCAACAGTGGCAGGAAGGGGCTGCCTGGGGAGAGGGTGGAGAGGGAAGAGGCGAGGTGGAGAAAGAGAGGGACCCTGGGGGAAGCGAGGGGGGATGGAGGGGCTTGCGGAGGGAGGAGAAGAGTGGCTTCTGACCTAATGTCACTCCCCAGGTCCCCTCCCCTGTCAGCATCCACCACTACAGATCGCCTCTCATGCTAAAAGCCTCTCTCCTTAACTCCAGCACTAGCTACCAATGGGCAAACAGTAGACGCGCTGGCACAGTGCCAGGCGCTTCAGCTACAGAGACGACGGTGACACCACCCGTGTGTAACACACCCTAAGAAACCTTTCCCCAAATCGCTTTCCGAACTGCGGGTGAAAAGGTTCCTATCCGCTGTGTGGAGCTGCGCTCCTCATCTACCCCGGTGCTTGCTAAGGACAAAGGCGGCTACAAAACCGTCCTGCCTGGAAATTAGCACCGCAAAGCAGAGGGCAAGGGCGCCGTGCGCACGCGGGTCCCTCGCGTGGCCACGACTTGCTTCCGCTCGGAGAGCCCTCCCGGGTTTTCCGCGGAGGTTCCTTGAGCCGGCACCTCCCGGACGCTTCACTCACTAAGCGTGTCACGAAAACCCTCGCGGTAGCCGGCACGGACCTGCGCCCAGCGCGCTAGAGCCCCCTTTCAATTACTTGCGCAAATAATGCAGCACAGGTGTGATCTAGAGTCATCGACCTCTGGCGACGTGCAGAAAGTTGGCCATTTCTGCGACGGCCACGCCCTCTCTGCAAATGCAATTGCTACGTGGTTAAAAGTGTTCTATTTTCTAGGTCTGGTCGGGGAGAGGGAAGGCAGGGCGCATCCTTCGGTCGCCCTGAGGAGTAGGCGTCAATGTCACACGCACTGCCTATTTGAGGAGAAACTCAGAAAGCCCCCACTCCAAGGACGCTGCACCCGGTTGCTTTTCACGCCCTGCCAGCCCAGTGGAAACGGCGCGACGCTCTGTCTGGGCGTCAGGGAGGCTTCCTTGAGGCCCGCGCGGGAGCCTCTCCAGTCCCAGGGAGTCCAACCCCGCTTTCTAACCCTTTAACTATCTGGAGACGGGCGGGACTAGGTCTTGAGGGTCTGTAGCCTCCGCGCCCAGCACTTTTGTAGTAGGGGCTTTTGTGTTGCTAAATGAAAGTAAGAAACTTCAAAGCGTGCTTTCCCTGTACCTCGCCCCTCCTTTTCTTTTTAGAACTCCCTGAGTCGTTCGCGTCTGCCTTCACGGCTGCTGGGACGTGGGGTAGGGAGAGACGGCCTCTCTACCGTCTGGATGTCCTGCGCGCTGTGCGTCTGGGGACACTGGGGCGGTGGACTCTAGTGGGATCCTGTACTCTACCTACGACGGGGGAACGACCGCCTTCCGGCCAGGCGGGCATCCTTTGTGCACAAGTCAGTACTCCACGAAAGAAAATCCGCGTGTGACTAAATTCAACACAGTCTCCGGCCGACGCCGAAGCCGGTCACCCGGGCTCTGCAGCTGGGCGGTTAAGAGAGACCCCGATCGTGCGCCCCAGAGCGGGAAGTGAGACAGCCCGGCTGCGGCACCCGGGCCGCGGCTCGGGCCTCCCGAATCGAATCCCAGACCACTAGCGCCCTTGGCTTTGCTAGGAAGCCCGTCACCCAGCTGCCCCTCGCCCTCCCCAAGTAACCCCGCTGAGCGGACCAGACTCACCTACTGCCAAGCAGATGGGGAGCAGCAGCCTGAAGATGAGCCCGCACACCACTTCCGAGGCCATCGCGTCGGTTGCGCGAGTCGGAGCAGAGGGGCGAGGCTCGAGGGTCCCTAGGGCTGCTGGGACGCCAGGCCCATGCCCGCTTAGGGCCTCCTGCCGCCGCCGGCTCGCAGCCGCCCAGGCATTGCCTGGGCGCCGGCCGCCGCGCTCTCCGCCCCGAGGGCGCGCTCACTGGGCTCTCGGCCGCCTCTCGCCCCCGGGCTCTGGGCAGCCCCTCACCAGGCCCTCGGCAGCCACCTAGCCAGGCGCCCGCGCCCCTGCGGCCGGCCCATGAAGTGTGGGATCCTGAATCCGGCGCCGGCTTCTTCTGGGGCAGCTGGGGCTGGGGCCCTGGAGAGGGACCCTTTGGCAGGTCCTGGGAGGCGGCGCTGCGAGGAAGGGGAGAGAAGGGCGAGCTGCTCTCACTCAGTTCCCGGGGCGTCGTTCAGGGGCCGCCCGGGAGTTTTCTGCCCGGAGCCCGCTCTGCAGCCAACGTGTCTCGGCTGCCGGGCTTGGCCCCTGTGCCCACGCAGGCTGCCGCGCGCCGGCCCTGGCCCCGAGGCTCGCCCTACAGCCCGCAGCGCCCGGGCGGCCCACGGTGGGTCCCCGAGCGGCGGCGCGGCTCAGCCTCTGCGCCCCCCAGATTCGGGCCGGAAAGACCGGGGCGGGAGCTGCCGGGGGCGCAGAACCATCCCCGACACCGCGGGGCCCGTGTCGGTCCGCGGGTGGCGCTGCCAGTCCCTCCCTCACTAGAAGGAATCCTGAGCGCGTGGGCAGAGATGGAGACGACAGCGCACGGCGGGTGGGTCGGGCTCCAGCGCCCTCCCCCACCGCCTCAATTGACAAAAGAAACGAAAAACCAAACGCAGTCCGCGTGCCCAGCGCGCCCCCGGCCCGCCGCGGTGCAGCCTCGCCCTAGCGCCGCAGCCGGGGCTCCCGGCGGGCGCGCACTTCTCCACCTTCAATGAAACTTTCGAAGCCCTCACTGGCGACTGGCGTGTCCCCGCGCCAATGGGACGGCGCGCGCGGAGCCCGCCCCTTGGCGGCTGGGGAAGCAGGCGCCGTGCACGGGCGCGGGGGGCGAGCCTGAACCCGCGCAGGGAGAGGGGCCGGGAGAGGTGGGCTGCTCGCCTCCGCGCGCCCCTCCCGCTGCTCGCTCCCGCACCCCCGCGGCTCTACGCGCTCCTGTCATTCTGGTTGCGTGTCCCCGCATCCTGTCCTCCCGGCATGGCCCTGAGCTTGCCCAAACCTGGGGAATTGTTTAGGGCCCCAGGAAAATGCGCAGGCCCTGCAGGAGAGTAGCCAGGGGCTTGACCAGGTTTCTGGGGCTGTCGCTTCTGCTGGGTCCACAGGTACCCAATGGCATCGATTAAGAAGAACGGAGCCAGAATTCATCCGGACCATTGACCCTGTCCGTATTTAACTTCACCAAGAAGTTACCATTCTCAATGGGCTCTGGGAATCCCGGGTTTTTCCCAGAATGAGCACAGAAATTCACATGTTCAGATCCACTTTGTGCATTTGGGGGGAGTTTTTGTTTTTGCCTCAGGTTCGTTCCTTGCTTGCCGTGGCTCTGGGGAAAAAGTATATTGGTACTGAGAATATTCTTCCTTCCTCCTAATACCCTCCTTTTATGCTTGTTTTCTAGACAAGATCTAGAGAAATCTGGTTCTAGCTGGGAGACTCCAGTGTGCCTGGGTCTCTCATTTAACCACTCTTCAAGAATGGGAGATTTGCTAGAGCATGGTCTTGATCTGTCAGGACAGGGAGGAAGAGGGTCTTTTTATACTATCTGCAGAGAGGACCGCTCAGAACTGGCATTTGCATCAAGAGGACGCAGCGGGGAGGATCTGACTTCCATTCCTCACCTGTGTTCCTGGCTGGCATTGGTTGAAGAGGATGGAGCAGTCAGCTGATGGAACCATGCAAACCTCGGTTCTCTGTGTTAATCTGTGGTTTCCTTAGTCTTTTAAATGCTTTTGTGAACACTCCTTTTTTTCTTCTTCTTCTTCTTCTTTTTTTTTTTGGATAGGGCAAGTTGTGGTTTGAGCTCAGGTGCCATCACAAATTCGCTGAAAATTACAGAGAAACTGTGAACTATTACTTTTTAAATGAAGACTCAAGAGAATCAAGATAGTTGAAATCTTGAGAAGACACCCTGAGACTTAGAACGACTGTGGGCACTGCCACCCTCAGGAAGCTTAGATAGCATCCGAACCCCAACTGTAGTCATGTGCCCGACAGCAGAGCTAGAGGAGAGGACAGAACTTAAATTAGCATCTAATCATTGACTGCTGCCAAGAAGTGGTTTGTGTTTTGTACGAGCCTGAGGTAAATCTACCACTAATTTTGAAGTTCATAGATCTCTCTCTCTCTCTCTCTCTCTCTCTCTCTCTCTCTCTCTCTCTCTCTGTCTGGCGCAACTCATTCTTGGGACCTGACTAAGAGGTAAAGAAGCACTCCTTAATTTTAAATCATATTGAGTCTCCACATGAATCCTGTTTTCTGTGAATATTTTCTAATATTCTTGATAGGCTTCCTATACTAATAACTGTCTTTATTTATTCAAAGTAACTGTCTTGGACTGGTGAGTTAGGACACACAAGAATCTCAGCAGATAGGGGGTCTTACCAAATATACTTCTTGCTTTCTCTGCCACACTGTGTACCAATTTGGCTGTTCAGTTTTTAGAGATTTTAACAGCTGCATCCCAGTTCTGAGACTTCCAATGTATGCACTCAAGAGGAAATTTTAATGGTCTAGACTACATCTGATAGGGTTCCTGATCCTGGCCACATGTTGCAGTCACCTGGGGAGGTTTTTAAAAATGCTCAGTCTCCACATTTCCAGAAATCTTGATTTTATTGGTCTGGGATGGAGCCACCACACCTGTATTTTTCTTAAAGCTCTCAAGTGATTCTCAGGTATGCAGCCAGGGCAGAGAACCACTGTCCTTGTTCATATATCAGAACTCAGAAAACATTACATTGGTTTTCAAAACCAGCATCTCCAAACCAAATTCACCTTTGAGGAGCTGCATTTTCACACTGGAGTTGACTTGGGCATACATATCAACAGCAGAGGCATTGTCTATCCCAGGGCCATTTACCATAAACTTTCCCTGCTCTCTGAGGAGCTGTATCTGGCGTCTAGACAGGCTAATTTTCAGGACTCACCAGCCCACAAGGGCATTGAGCACAGTGATCGGGAGCCCTGCTTGTCTGGCAAATTTTACCCCCAATCTGAGGCTCACCTTGCCTGAAATCAGAAAGGGTGCATGAGTTAGGGAATTCTTTGGGGAGAAAATCAACCACACAAAATACTTATAGGCAGATTATTTTGATAATTGATGAGTACCTAATGCATTTGAACACAAGTTTAGCACAGGTAATGGATTAACACCAGTCACTCATGCCTCTCTGCATCCACATTGACAAACATTGGCTTCTTTTGATCATTATTGAGACTTTTAGTAACAAAACCTACCTGATGTGGAGTCTTACACAGATACAGACAATTTGTAGAGTACTTAGAGAAATGCCTGATGCATGGTAATCATTCAGTGAATATTGACTGCCATTATTTCTTTTATTAACGTAATTGTTGTTGTTGGAAAACAGCACTGGTCCTACATTTATGAAGCAGTCATGCTGAAGCACTGCTCTGATGCTCAGAAAGATACACTGGCTTCTAGCAAATGTTTAAGAACTGATAAACACTTTCCTAAGTGTTTGAGTTTTTAGCTATAAAGAATGTGGTGTCACTTTGTGCCTTGTGTGCATTTCATCTCATCTGTTTAGGTTTTATCTTTTCTGAGCTTGGTCTAATGCTTCACTGACTGACCAAATCATTCAGAAAGACTGTCTTTGTCCCACAGGTGAATGTTCTCTGCCATGCTCACTAGGCAAACACAGATAATAACAGTTTCACTCCAGTGTCATGTTTAGCCCTAGGTCAATTATCCTCTTGGATACTTTGTTAGCTTCCTTTGAAAGATCTCAGAGATGCATATTGTCCCAAATTGTAACTTTACAAAACAGCATCTCCCACAGGGACTATAAAGGTTGTCAACCTGGCATTTTCTTCCTCCAGTGAAATCTGCCAAAACCCATTGGTGCCATCCAGCCTGTGGAGGATGTGGTACCTCTCGCCAACTTAATTAAGGAGGATGTCTTCTGGCATTGGTAACATTTTTTCCTTACATACGTACTAATGAAATATTTTAGATATCTACATGTCTATGTTTTCATTTATAATTCTCTTTGTGTCATAAGGCACGATATTTACTGGGAAGTTTGTGGGGTTTTTTGTTAGGGGCAGCATAGTTTTGGCTTTTATTCTTAAGAAAATTTGCAAGCTGAATGGCTTTCATCTTTTTGCTAATATACGCTGTGGTTGCAAATTTTTTTAAGCTATCAATTTAATGTTTACAGCAGAAGTATTTTCAAGATCCCCAAATTCCAAAGACCTAGACAACTTCTAGTAATTTGTAGGAGACATAGCCTGGTTATATTTCTGCTAAAGAGGTTAATCTCCCATACTATCTTCACCAGAGCAACAAAGAGTGAAATTCCCTGTCTCTGACATCTGGCCTTTACACGGAATCTTCCTGCAGAGCCTGCATAACATTTATACCACAGCCTCAGCTGCAGTGTGTGAATTGTAATATGGATCACGAATCCGAAGCACACTGCTGATTTCTTGTCTGCTATTCAAGAACCTTGAAAAATCAGCTAACTGAATGTATATGGGCCTTATCTTCCCAACTAGGTTGTAAGCTGTGAGGGCATGGATAAAGTTTCATGTATAAAGTAAACTACAAACCGGTATATTGTTTCCAAATGAATTGTAGTCTATTAATACTTACATGCTTCCGTTACACACAAACACACACACACACACACACACACACAGGCACACACCCATAACTAGATAAGAAAAATCTCATATGGAAATAAAGGAATATATAAAATTTTGTTTGTTTTTTTGTGAGGTAAACACATAAAGGAAGAGATTATGAATTTGTGAGGAGGGTGCTATGTTAAAGTTGGTGACTTGCCTTGGGCACCACAAGCACCCAGGTGGCCGATATTAAAATGTGGAAACCACCATTCATTATTTACAGCCAACATCACAAACAGATTTTTATCTTGGGGGTTGTCTAGCTGCTCTCTGTGCATTTGCTCCTGAGGCCTTTGAAGAGGCTGCTGGTTTTAATGTCATTTTCTTCAGAAAGGCTTTTCCCAGTCTGGGAAGAGTTTTAGGGAAGGGAACCGGAATTTGGGGAATAATTTTGTAGTAAAATAGAGTATTCAAAGCAAGTTACTAAACAAAAAATATTACAAGTTTTTTTCTTTACCTGTAACCACTGAAATAAGAAAAGTCAACTTGTCTATGTCCTAGTAGATATTTATTAGTTAATACAACAAAACATAGCTGTGTGTGTTTGTAACTCCATCTGGACCTCCTCAATGGTCTCAGAAATGTTAATATTCTTAGTAAGCTTAAATGATTTTCACTCATTGGTCTTCTTAAGAGATTTAAAATGTGTGTATGGACGGGAGTGTGCAGAAATTTTGGAATTTAGCTCTTTCTAGTTATTAACTCTAGCCCGTAACTGGGACTAGCGGATTGGATTCAGGACCATGCAATCAGCTGTTTTGAAGCTTTGTTCACTTATTCTCCTGCAGTGCCACCTTTTGGCTAAAAGTATCTTGGAAAATGTAAGACTTTCAGCAGTCAAAAGCGTGCAATTAGACACGATCAACAGACATCCATTGCAGCCAGTATTGCAGGCCAGCAGGCTCAGAAATATAGAAGTCGGCAGAACCAACACAGCTGTTGTCTTTGTAAAGTGACCATCCAGTAAGGAAAGACTGATGTCAATCATATAAGTATAAACAATTGAGTCAATAACACCCATGTGCAAAGGACTATAAGGAAGGATTAGGCATTATGGAAGAGGACACATGGTGAGCTTAACTTCCTCCAGGGGAGCTATGAGAAGACAGACACCTTGAGAAGGTGGTGTGTTTTGCATATTGAAGGGCGAGTGCGGATTCACCAGAATGTAAACTCCAGAAGGCAAGAACTTTGTTCTGTTCATTGCTGCATCCTCAGGATGTAAAACGGGTGGAGCCCACCGTGCGCTATACATCGTATTTGTTGAATGAATAAAGGAGTTACCTAGGTGAGCAGTGAAGGAATAACTTACCAGGCAGAAAGGACAGACAACACCCTGGAGGCTGCAGAGAATGTGGTGTGTTAAAGGATTTAAGAACAGTTCACTGTCAATTTCCATATTCCATCACCTGGGGGGCCCACGCCTTCAAACAACTTGCCGAATCATATGGTTTCCAATTTGTAGCCTACTTTCTTTTTTTAAATTTATTTATTCAGGGTATTATGAGGGTACATTTTGGTTACATGTAACGCATTTGCACCGTCCAAGCCAGGGCTACAAGCGTGTCCCTCCCCCATACAGTGCGTTCTGCTTTCTACTTTCTTTTCTACTAACCTGGAACAGCAATAAATGCTTATCAAACACAAGTGGAATAACTGACACCAGCAGGCACGTCACAGGATAAGGACAGACACAGCCGGAAACCTGACGTTCCCATCCCTGCTGTTCTGTCTTCCAGCTGCTGCGGTCCACTGCAGACGTGGAGACGGGAGGCTCAGAGTTCCTGGGAGGAAGTCAGGGGACTTGGGGCATTTCGGCTCTGGTGATCTCTTGCCGAAATGATGCTAAATAAGTTGCTTGACCTTTCTGGGTCTTGTGGGGTTTCCCACTTTGGGCTTTGTGTGTGCTTGATCTGTTTTCTTTCACATCTCCGTGCCTGCAGCGCGCATTGTGTGTGTTCTCTGGGCCTGGGGCGGTTCCTGCTGCCAGGTGCTCCTCAGCGGCACAGGCTTCCATGGTACGAGTGGATGCTGAGCCACACTCACCAAAAGGCAAGGCAGACGTCAGGGATGAATTTCCTGACTCTGAAAAGTCCAGTGAAGTTTCTCCACGGGTCTGTGTGATGCTGTGTCTGTCTTGCCCAGTGAGCAGATAAACATCATGGTTTTTCCAAGATTCTTTTAGGTCCTTAAAACAAGTGTTTTGCTTGTTTGTATTGGGATACGAGGACATGGCCCCTCTTACTGAAATAAACATAAGACACCAGCCTCCTTCCCCCCAAGTCTGAACCAAGAGCTCCAGAATGAGAATCCCTGAGCAGGGCGGGGTCCGTGTGTCCCCCTTGGCTGAATTATCACTGCCACGTGGCTCGCCACAGGTTTGTGTCACTCTCCCTCCCTTTCTAATGGGGGAAAATGCTTTTTCTTGTATTTTTTTTAACACAGCTGAGAAAAGCAGGCATTTTATAAACCAAACCTGCTACAAAGTTAAAGGTAAATGAACCCCAAAGATATTTTTGGGAAAGTAATATAGTAATTATATGGTGACACTGATTCGTAATTAGGCATAAGCAAGCTCAGTTTAACAAGCAGGGTTGGTGTAAAAATAAAACAAGAAACATATGTTTAATATATTTAATCTACGAGCTATGAGATACAAACCAATGTAATGTCAGTATCATCGTTAGTGTAATTATTAATGTTTTTATTTTTAAGCTATCATCTTTGAGGAGAATTCCCCAACAAAAGTTTCCGATGTTCTACCTCTCAAAACAGTGCTAATAGGAGATGCCCGAAAATAAAGGCTCTCCTGCCTCAGATGAGTCCAGGGCCAGGTGCAGAATTTGTGGGCCCCAGTGAAAAACGAGAATGTGGACTCCTTCAAAAAGCAGGAAAAACATGCCACTAAGAGTCTTCATATATAAAGCTTTCCCTTTCTTCCACAGTCTCTCTGCCGCATTGCCATAGCACTTATTTGCCATTTAATGCTGTTCTAATTAAAGTTAAAATTACTTAAATTATTAGCATGAATTTAACCATAAATATTTACATTCTGCAATGCGAGCTTTAAATGCAAATATAAGAGTGTTCAACTTACATGCAGAATCATTGAAATCACAGAATTTGGATGTTGTAGCTTGTACATGCACATGTTTTTTTCTTAGCAAAATAGCTGACACACTGCATGAAACTAACTCAACTGTTTTTATTTCACTTCTTGATGCACTCACATTCTACCAACATTCTCTGCCTCTGGCTTACTGAAAAGTAAGAAAAGGCTGAAAGGAAAGGAACTATGGGCTGTCCTTTTCCCCCCTTTCTTTCCATGTCATCATTTTCAGGGTAAGTTTCTGGCTAATATGAGGAAGAAACACCAGTAAGAAAGGGTAGTGGTTCTTTGGTCGATAGTGATTCTTAGAATGCCGTTGCCTTCTTTCCAAATTTGAAGAGATTCTTGTTCAAAAGGAAAGTGTGGCATCTGTGGCTGTCACTGCCCCCTCCCTCATTCTGTCACAGGTCACATGCTTACCTTGAACTCTCACATATGAGGGGTCCACTGGAGTTCTGTGCTAACTGCACCCAGAAGGCCACTTGCGGAGGGAGCTGCGAGAACCCTGGACGTGCGTATTGCACGCATGCCCCTGCGCCTGCGCGTGCTCCATTGCCCTGCGGACTTGACCTCCAAAGCACAAGTTCAATGATAAAATTATTAAAATTTTTAAGACAAGAAGAGCAGAGCAGCAAAGCAAGCATAGGGCCCTCTGAGCCTGGTCCTATGTGACTTGCCAAGTGGCACTCCATGAAGCCAGCTTAGGATGAGTGCGTGTCCTTCCCCAGTCACCCACAAAGCCTCTTCCACTCCAGCCATGTGTCGAGCAGGATCCTTGGTGCAGGCTCACTTGGACACCTAGTCACATTCCAAGAAGAATTCCAACCACTCATATAATTAAAACTTAGCACGGTCCAACTCCCTGTACCCCTTGGAATCCAACGCTGCAGTTCCTGGTTCTACTGTAAATAACATGCCAAGATTAAAATGTATGCTGCAGGTTTTCCCCGATGCCATGCCTGGGCCGCAGGAAATCGTCTCCTCCTGGCACGTGTTCATGCCCCTTGTCCCAAGAACTCCCCAGTCTACCCCTCATTCCCCACCACATACACTTACAAGAAGCTAGATTCGCACAAACCATTCAGAAAGTTTTTCAATAACCTTATATTTTAAATATTTGATAACATAAGTAAACATATAAAAAGAATTAGCATCATAATTACACAAACTAAAGTTTAAAAGGAAACAACAGATGGAGGAGACTATGGCATATGTTGCAGGTGCTATCCATATTGTTTAAATAACTCATTGAATTTACCTGGGAGAAAAATAAACTAACACAGGAGAAGATAACTTCACTAAAAACTAAAATTAGAAAAATTAAAACCAAAACGAAGTACAATTTTTCATCCGTGAAATAAATTATTAGTGAATTTAAAATATAATAACCAGTGTTGGCAAAATTGTGATAAAATGGAAACATTCATTTCTTGTTTGATCCAATGTATGTTTGAAGACTCCTCTTATAAAAGGCATTTGGGAAAATATGTCCCACTTAAATTCTAGAAATTTATACAAAAAGATTAATCCAAAGAAGGGAAGAAATTTTAGTCATAAAACATTGATAACATTGGAAAACCTAGAAATTACCTGATTATCTATAAATAGAAAATGAGTAATAAATTTCATTTATACTCTTCTCATAGAGTAGTATTCAACTATTTTAATTATGACAAATCAGTAGCAAGATGTTTCTGATAAGGTTAAAAAATTCTATATAAGCTATGATTACGTTACGTAAAATGAAGCATGCTGAACAACTGAACAAATTAATACAGTTCGAATGATAGATTGTTACATTTTCATCTTTTTTCTTGGTTTGCAGCAACATTTATACAGCATTTCTTGGGCAATCACAATTTTTTGTGTGATTAAGTTCATATACCACTGAATTTTCTCTTAGTAATTATATGGTGACACTGATTCATAATTAAGCATAAGCAAGCTCAATTTAACAAACAGGTTGGTGTAAAAATAAAACAAGAAACATATATTTAATATATTTAATCTACAAGCTATGAAATGCAAACCAATGTAATATCATTATCATTGTTACTATAATTTTTAATGTTTTTATTTTTAAGCTATCATCTTTCAGGAGAATTCCCAACAAATATATAATGCATATTTTTCCCTGTAAGCCTTTATTCCATTTGTTTTATGCACTAGAAAGGAAAACTCTGTTAGACTTGACAGTTTTGTAGAACCTTAGATGAAGGGAGTAGCCTTTTGGGCATTTCTTTTCTCTGTGGAGTGAGCAATGTGTTGCATAAGATAGTTTCTCAAACATGGCAGCATTAATCTGATTTCAGGAAGAAGTTTCGATTCAGAATGGAAAAGTAGCACAACTGCGAAGACAGGATGTGAGCCGGGAAATCAGAAAGTCTGGGAGGGTGGTCGCTTCCGTGGCTTCCTTGCTGGGGAACAAAGAAACTTTCCAAACTATGGTTTTGCAGCTATAAATACTAAGCATTAATATTAACCCTTATTTCTCAGAGTTATTATGGAAAGCATATATACTGTATGCTATAAGACTTTGTATATCTGTCGCCATGGAGCTCAGAGACTATGAAAAATGGTCTCACACTGTTTGGATCACATATACTTATAAGAAAAAGTTTTTGTGCATATGCTCCAACATATGAGCAATTGTCAGTTAAAAGTTATGAAATATATACATAGGATTATATATGTTATCTATATTTGGTAATGGTTATATGTATATGTTTATATATCACTATCATTACCTAATAAATTAAGGCACACTACACACTTAGGGCAAGGATCATCATTAATGAGACATATTTCAAACATTTCTTGATAGTGTTAACTTTTTCATCTAATTCTTGTTACATCTGACGAAACGATCATTGCATTTATGGAAATCCTACTACTACAGGGGCTTAACCAAACAAGAATTAATTTTCCTCGCATGCCAAACCTCCAGAGCACCTGGGCGCCTCCAGCTCAAGCTGCGCTGGTCCGGTCTTCCTGGTGTCCTGGGCCACAGGTTTTCCTCCTCGCGGCGACTTTCATGTGTGCGAATGGCGTCTGCACCTCTAGTCCCAAGTCCGCTGTCCAAGCTGGAAGAAAACAGTGACAGAGGTGCTGAATACTCTCTGAGTACTTAGAATGTTCCAGGCGGCACCCTAAGGAAGAAACCTTAGGTTAAGAGGGTGTCTTTCTTCCCCCTTCGCCTCCCAACGACTGTTGCCGCAGTCCCAGCTAAGGTGGCGCCTGAGCTGCACCGAGGCCTGTCACTCGCTCCAGGTCTCACGGCGAGCGCGGGGCCGAGTTGGCACCAGCAGCTAGACGGGCAGACTGCACGCTGGGGTCCTGTCCCTGCCCACAGCACGTCCAGGGCAGCAGGCCCAGCTGGGCCTGACCCTTACGATCCCCCACAGCACGCGTCCAGGTATCCCTGTGTCACGGCGGTTCTTGAACACAGGGCTCTAAAGGAACCGAACGATCGTTGAGAGCGACCGAACCCGCGCTGCGAGATGCGCGCTCGGCACCCAATCCCTCGCCGCAAGGCGAGTCCGCCTGCCCCGCGGGAATCCTGCGCAATGTCTCTCAGCCTCGCTAACTCCTTCCAGCTCCTCCTCGCAATGAGGTCAGGGAGGCGGGGAAGCGAGCGCGTCCTCCGCAGCAGGGCCGTGCGAGTGCGGGAGCGTGCGGGGAGGCGCGTGGGGCTGTGTGTCCAGACCCCAGTTCGTGCACTCAGAAGCTACACTGCCTGAGAGGGTTGACTTAAAATTTCGGTTTTTGTTTTCCTTGAAATAAAGAAGAGGAGGCGTGAGCAGAGAGAACAGGAAACTCGCAACTGTATAGAGAGCGAGGATCTGGCCACTCGGGTAAAGGACTTCAGGAAAGGAAGAAGCCGCGTCATCATTTTCCCATAAGTGCGAGCGTTAAGCAGAATGCAGTGACTATAATGATGATACCTTGCGTTTATCTGGTTCCTTTCTCCTAAGAGCTCAGAGTGCTTCTCAGACATTATCTCATTAATTGCAAATCATTCCTGGGAGGTAGGTAGGAATGTAGCCAGACAACAGTTTCTAGCTTACCACTTGACTAAGCGCCATAGATTCAGATATCTACTCCACGCAGTCAGCAACCTTCTGTGCAAACATATTCTACTGGATTGCTCGAGTCACGTGCAAGGAAGATCAATCTGCAGATTCCTGTTATCTTTAAAATAACACTTTCCTTTCAGAGAGTAAGCTATTGAAAGAAGTCTCCTTCCTTGATTTCTTGACCAATGGAAGTGTTTGTGGAGTTTTACTCCCGGAAGGGAAATGGGCAACCAGTGAAATTCGGACCCATTCGTGTATTTAGTATAAGCAAACGTGAGCCTTCTCCCTAAGCACGTGGCACTGACTGCAGCATGACTGTGCTTGGAGAACTAAGCTATAAAGTCAACATGAAGCTGATGAGGTCAGTATGCAAAATCACCTTAAATACAGGAAATAAGGCACCAGCCGACGCGGTCTGACCACCCCCATTGAAGACACGAATGGATGTAAAGAAAGAACAGGCCAATTCGAAAGAAAGTATGGAGAGTGGGGAATTATTTTCCAGTGACCAGCAAACTCCGTGCAAGAGAAAAGGAGACTCGCTCAATACGTCGCCAGTGTCGGGTGCCATCAGCGAGGCAGCTCTCACAGAACACATTTCCTTTGACAACTGTCCCGAGGCACGAGGATACGGTGGTAAAAACATGAGGTCCCCAGACTGGTAGAGGCTGGGAAACAGACCTCCACAGGAGAGTCGTGTCAGGCAGAAAGAAAAGTGATGTCGAGACCTGTGAACACTGGCTGCTTCAGGTCCGGTTCCCTAGAAGCAGGGCCCGAGGGGGACTCTGGCACAGTGGTTGACAGAGGGAGGCTCTCAGGAGGAGAGGGGTGAGGGAAGTAGGGGCGAGGGGAGAAAAGCCAGGTAAGGGTGGGGAGTCTGGCAGAGACTAGCCTCAGCCTGGCCGCAAGGAGCACTGGGAAATGCAAATGACGTTACAGAGATGCCCCCTTTGAGAAAGGGGGCGGCTGTTGTGCCCTTTGTCAGCCATTCATTGGCCATGCGCTGCCCAGGGTGTGTGGTGCAGTCATAACCTTCCAGCAGAGAACCACCTTCGGCCGCCAGCGCTCACTGCACGCCTGGCCAGGGCATGAAGGCTCGGTCCCGGGGACATCCGCTGTGCTGGCTCAGCGCAGTGACCAGACAGCGTAAACACCGATGGTCTCTCCTAGAAAGTACGTTTTGGGGAGTCTTTTTCCTCACCCAAACACATTGCCTTCTCTGCCAATAAACCCATATACAGGCTACCAATAAACAAACTAATAAACAAAATAATGAGTCAGCCGATTATGTAAAACAAGGTTTTCAACAAAAGCTGTGAAATTCGCTTTATTCTCAAAGTACAATGGCTGAACTCCTCCTCCTCCTCCTTCTGTCCACTAGTCTAAACCTTATCCTTCAGTTGAGGCAACCATTCTTGTGAGCATTTACTAATATATATACTAATATATTACACACACGAGTATATTTCAGGCACCTTCCTGGGCTCTGGGCAGACAGTGGTGAATAACGAAATGCGGACCCTGTGCCCGGGTCCAGGCTGCTGTAGGGCCTCTAAGAACTCATCCCCACCCAGCAGAGCATTCCAGGCCCCACGCAGGAAGCGCTGGGTCAGAAAGCCAACACCTTCTCTTGTTTGCATCTCCTGCGACCCCTCGTGTTGAATTTCCCTCACCCCACACAGGCAAGGCTGTGCATCAGGGCCGTGTGCAATTCTCGAAAGACCCACACAGATGAAATGGGTTGGGCCATTCTGGTTGAATGTGCTGCAGCCAATCTTGTTCTGCAGGGTGGCCCAAATGTGGTTTGACAACCCCTCCTTACAGAGTGGTCATGAATCCAGGCCAAAACCAATAGGCGTTTATTTCTAATACAGTTTCTGTATTAAAAAGGATTAGAAGTGGGCTTTGATATTGGATGGGTGCCTTGGACATATAGCTGAGCAGACGGTTCTGATTTCACTCCACATGAATCCAACCCCTCTTCCTCCTGCTGTTCTTCCTCCTCTTCCTCCTCTTCCTCTTCCTCCTCCTCCTTCCCTCCTGTCTTCTCATTCTTGGGTCGCACCTTCGGGTCACCTCCGGAGAGAATCCTTCCCTAACCACCCACTTGTAGCTGTCATTCCTTCTCCCTCACCCTCCCGTTATCCTATTTCTCAGTGTCCTTTTCTTTCTCTTCATAGCGCTTAGTACCATTTTAAACTTTGTGTGTGCACGTGTACGCACACCTGTGCTCATTCGTGTCTTGGTCACAGCAGATTGAAAGCCCCACGAGGGCTGGAAACGTGGGGTTTGTTCATCGTTCTCATCCAGTTGCCAGCAGAGTGCCTGACACAGGCCACATACTTGCTTACTGTGTTGGAGGCAGTGGGTGCAGGGTGAGGAGTGGGGCCTGGTGTTAGTCAGACTGGGCTTGGACCGTGGGCTGCCGTTGTGAGCTATGTGGCCTTCCATCTCTCTAAGCCTCAGTTTCCTCGTCAATAAAATGGGGATGTTACTAGCACTGTATTTTTGTGTCATCCTGACATTTAAATGGACTTCTTCACGTAAAGTGCTTAGATGATGCCTGGCACGTGGTACAGATTGATACATGTAAGCCATTTTTGCTTCTAGAATGGATCAAGAGGTAAAGTGTGCCGAGATCTGTGAAATCCTGTGACAGCAATAGCTGCATTCACATGAAGCAACTGAGTCAGAAGGATGAGCACTGCTCAGACTCGCTCATTATTTCTATTTTTTTAAAGTTGTTAAAATCGACACACAATAACTACATATTATGAGATACATAGTGATGTTGTGATACATAAAACGTATAGATCAGGGTAATTAGCATATCCATCATCTCAAACATTTATCATTTCTTTGTGCTGGTAACAGTCAATAGCAAATGTTCATATTTTTTCCTGAAGCTCTCCAAGTTGTTTCAGTGTGTTTGCATTTCAATTATCCATGACCATCCTGGAGAGAAATGAGAATGTGAACTCTTGGGGTTCCCAGGTGCACCCCCTGTTGGCTGCCCGGCAGGGAGCAGCCAGGCAGAGGCAGGAAGGCAGCATGGCCCCACTGAGCAGGTGCCTGTGTCACCGCACCCAGCACCAAAGGGGCTGATCATCACTGAGGCAGGTGCAGGGACACCGCCCTGAAGGACTGAGCACTCCATGGCGGGGACAGCCGCTGCCGCCCACCAGAAACGCTAACCTGCGGACAGAACCCTCCCAAGCACACACACAAAGGAAACAATGCTTTGCAAACAGGAAAAGAAAAGATTAAGGGAGATGAATTTGTTTTTATCATCTACAAAGAAGAAATCATATTTATTAGAGTCGCAAAGGAAAATATTCCTGCCCACAGACACTTATCATCCAGGAAATCAAACTAGGCTCAAGTTAGGTGGATGTCTGCCAAAAGGGAAAACAGAAAATGTGAGAATTTGCCCACACTAAAAATCATTAAAAGCAATTGATTAGATGGACTATTTTGTCTTCATGAAAAGTGTTCTCATACTTAAGTAGGGGCCGAGTTTAGATTCTTGATTTGAGAGGCAGTATTTGTGAATTTTAAAAATGAGTGAAATTGAAACAAAGTTCCTTGGAGGAGAGGCTGCTTACTCTTAACTGCTCTGCTAAACACGTGTGTCTGAGCCTCACGTATCACCAGAGTAGCGCTAACCCTAACCTGCAGAGCAGGCCAGTCACCAGCATTCAGAGAAGAATCTTCAAGGTCGGGTGAACAGGGAAGCCTCACCAATGTGGATCAGGGAGAAGGGGAGGGTATATGCAGAGATGGTCCTCTCTTGTCGTTGCTTCATTCCATTCCATCATTCTCCCCGCGTGGAGACGCCAAAGCTAAGAGGCTAGCCCGTTTAGCTTGAGCTGAGGAAACAGGGCCAGCTTTGGGTTTGAACACTAATAAGAATAATCACTATAGTGGATTTTAACTGACAGATTAAATCCATAGTAATATTCAAAAATACAAAAAAGGAAGGGCTACAGAGAACATTGTTGCATATATAATAACATGTGAGTAATAATAAATATAAAAGAAATAATGGAATTCGAAAATCGCCATTTTGCATACACACACACACGCACACAAATTGTTGGAGAACAGGATATTTGCAAATTGCTATCGCCTCGCCGATTATTTACTAATTGCAAAAGGAGAAATACACCTTTACAATGGAGTGATCTGGCAGTCCTCACTGTAACCAAGTCACCAAGTTTAATCTCACTGCTGATGGGATAACCTGACGCTGCAGGCCTCTTGATCTGAAGGACCCGGCGTCACCTCTCAAGCATTTAAACTAAGCGTAGTCAAGCCTCTAGACTTAACCACCAGTTTACAGGAAATTCAGGGAACAGAGAAGAGTTAAATGACTCCACGAGGAGCCAGTCAGATAAATCTAGAACCCGAATGGGCATTTTATGAGACAAAAGGACTGGATTCCAGTCTGAAGGGAAAAACGGTGAGTGTTATGTGGGGGAAAGAGTGTCATTGATTCGAAGAGACTAAAAGAGTCCTAACAACCAAATGTAACACATGAACCTGGATCAGATCCTGGGTCAAAAAAAGAAAAAAACCTATAAAAGGGATTCTTGGGGCTTCGGGGAAGACGTAAATATGTATTGAATATTATATAACATTTTAAATTAAAGGTTTGTAAATGAGATATAATAATGGTATTATAGGAGAAGGGCCTTATCCTTAGGAGATGCCTGCTGGACTCTTTGGGGTGAAATTTCAGGTCTGCAATTTCTTTTCTTTTTTTTTTTGTTTTTTTTTTCAGACAGAGTCTCACTCTGTTCCCCAGGCTAGAGTGCCGTGGCGTCAGCCTAGCTCACAGCAGCCTCAAACTCCTGGGCTCAAGCGATCCTACTGTCTCAGCCTCCCAAGTAGCTGGGACTACAGGCACGCGCCACCATGCCCGGCTAATTTTTTCTATATATTTTTAGTTGTCCAGCTAATTTCTTTCTATTGTTTTTGTAGAGACAGGGTCTCGCTGTTGCTAAGGCTGGTCTCAAATTCCTGAGCTCAAAGGATCCACCCGCTTCAGCCTCCCAGAGTGCTAGGCTTACAGGCGTGAGCCACTGTGCCTGGCCTGCAATTTATTTTCAAATGCTTAACAGCAACAAAAATTATATGTACACACACATATATATAATACATAATTTTATATGTGTACACATACATGGAGAGATGGAGAGGAAACATCTACACATGTAAAATAAATGTTAAAAATTTTTGGATCTACATGGAGGATATGTATTTATTATATTATCCATTAAACTTCTTTGTATGTATAAAATTTTGAAAAGGTGGTAAAAAATTGAAGTCTCTCCTTTAATTATTAAATAATTTTGAAACAATATAAAAATCCAATGCTTTTTCATCAAACACATAGAAGATGCTCAATAAATCTTCATTGACTTTAGGATGGGTGTTGCTTCAATTTATGTGCAAGTGACAAACTAATAGGATTAGATTTTCTGAGAAAATTATGCCCCATAAATACTTAGAAAGCAGTGAAAGCAAAAAGACTTCTCCTTTTTAAACAGATTATGTATTTTTGTGTATGCATATTTTTTAAATGACTTTCACATTTTTAAGATTTTTCATACATCAAGGGAAAGCTTCTGACTTTCAGCTTTTTAAAAATTGAAAAGATTATCTTAAGAGGTTTTTGTGAAGTTTAGGTGAACCATGCTGCAATTCGGGGACCGCACAGCTTGGTGTGCACCCAGTGTTTTGGTTTGGTAATCACAGAGCTATGGTATTTAACATCATATTTTTACAGTTTTGTAATTGTATTATGCTATTCTGTAGCCAAGAAGAAAAGTAGCAAACCATTTTTCATCTCCCTCTTTTCCCTAAGAAAAGGCATACAACAGCAGTGAAGCCATTACATTAAGTTTACACGAGTCTGTACATTCAAAGGAATACAAAAAGCAAGGCTTCCTGGCTTCGAAAGCCCCTTGCTGTAAAATATTCACGTAATTCTCATCACACTTTTCCTTTCGTCTCCTTTTCTCTCTCCTGTCCCCTTCCCAAGTCACAGCTCTCAGCACTTCCTTCACATTCAATTTCTCTGGCGTAAATTTTCAACACTGGAAATAAGGCAGACGAAAGTGACCGAGATTGTCCCATGAAAAGAGATTGTAGGAAGAGATATTTCTGGGAGATCAAAGCTGAATAAGGCTCGGGACACACAGACCTCAGCAAGCACAGGGTTATCTGCCACTCTGTCTGCGGCCATGTAGACCGCCTTCCACTCCGTAGCAGCTCTTGGTTCCCCTCGCTCGCTCCGGCTTCTCTGCCCACCTCTCCTTGTCCTCCCTTCCCTTTCCCTCCTCCGCTGCCCCACTGTCTCTTTCAGTTCTACATGTAGTGTCACCAAGCCCGCCGACGGCCCCGTGTGCAAAATACCACATCACTGACACCAGAACCTCAGGGCCGTGACTCCTCTGACGCCCCTTTCATCCCCAAGCCCAGACGTACTCAGAGGCTACGGTGAGTGTCCAGCCTAAGGAAGACAGGCACACAGAAAAATCTTTGAAACTAAAATGCATTGAAAACCTCCCTCAGGGTGTCCTACGTGCCATGTATAGAAAGGATTAAAGTTATGTGCAAAGTAAAGGGAACAACATAATCATCTTCGTTACTGTCCTTGTCCTTAAAATTATGTAGTATATCAAATGCAAAGGAAAAATTGCACCATGGTCATGTTAGCCACAAAGGACAGACACCGAGCTCTGAAGCAATTGCGAAGTTCCTGCCAGGCAGAGCTCTGGAAATCTTTGAGTGTGACCGTCAGCCCACAGACTGTCCTTTCCTAATAGCCTACACCTGTCAAAGCAACTTCTGACTCATAACCCGGGCCCTGGACACATCTTGGCGAATATCTCCTCATCCAGAAGAGCTAACGTTGTGTCCCTTGGAGCGCTGCTATTTCTCAGGCTCTGCCACTTGGTGAATTCCACGATGATTTGGCAAAGTCTGTCCCCCTCCCCCTGCGAGACGCTCAGGCTTGCCGTCTGAACTGATGCCTGGTGACTCAGACCACCCCTGGCCCCACATCTGCTGCAGACACATCAGAAGGCAGTGCAGAGTTGAATAAAGCTCAAGAGAACCATCAGGTGATAACGCATTTTCCTTGGAACACTAGTCCTGAAATAACCTCTTGCGTGTCCGGGTCAGGCAACTCCCCTTGGAAGCATCAAACGGGCGTTACAGCTTGGAAAATAGAAACACTGGACTGCCCCCAAGAAGGAACTGAAAAGGTACCAAGTTAGCAATACCACAGACCACAGGCAGCCTGCCTCCTTCCCCCGTCCTGCTCTTTTATTAAAGCATCAGTAGTATGTACAGCGTTTGGAAAACATTGCATCGTGAACTTTACCACGGAACTTACACGCAGGATGCTACCTGGCTTGCTGTCCCACACAGCTCAATCCTGTGATCCTTGATGCCAAAGGGCTGTGTCTTACTCAACACCGGGCACCCAGAACGTAGTGGGGTGCTTAGCACATAGTAGGCACTTGATAAATAGCTGTTGCATAATGAATGCTAAATGGAGGCGACATCGGGAACTCTGTTGGAATGTGGACATTAAAAAAAATCCCTTTGAGCACTTGCCGTGTTGCAGGCATGCTCAGAAATGTGTTTATTAACGCATTGCTTCATTCGGTCCTAACAATAACTCTGCAAGGCAGGCGCCCTCGTCCCTTGTTGACAGGGGAGGATATTCAAAGGGCAAGAGATACGTGGCCAGGGACACGCACTGAGAACCCCAGAACCGGTGCCATAGGCCTCGCCTATCCTGCGCTCAAGGAGCTGGACGATTACCAGACAGAAGGCATGTGACCAAATTGCAAAGAGTGTGACCCGTTTCACTCTGATTTCTGCGTGGCTGTAGGGGAGCAAAGTGCTGATAGGAGGAGGGAGGGAGAGAAAGAGGAGAAAGGTTTAGCGTGAGTTGTGCGGGATGAAGGGAGCGGGGACTGTGGACGTGTCCACTACCCGCAAAGACAGGAAGGAACCTGCTGGGGACACAGAAGTGGCTCTGGCCCTGATATCAGGCTGCCCCACCCCCGCCCTGGCTAGGCAGAGTCAAAAGCCCAGCAGCCAAGGAGGGAGCCTGGCTCCTCTGTTGGTGAGGGTGCCGTAAAGAAGGTGACAGAGGATGAAGTAGCTTCGCCCGATTTGCCATTCAGAGAGCTTTTCCCAGCAGCAGTGTGGGGTGGGATCCTGGAGACAGAATATGGAAAAGATTCCAGTTAAAACTGGGAAGAAAGATGCATGAATATGCAGTGAAGGACAGAGAAGGAGGTGACGGCATTTCGGTGAAGGGTGGAGAGGTTGTTTGCAGAGGACTTACAAAGCTTGGCAAGTAAATAAAGTAACATGTGATCAGACACATGTTTTGAAAAACTAACATGCGTGTTGTAATTTTACTCAGTGACTCTTCTCACTAAGGCGGTGGTTAGCAGCCCCGGGGCCCCTCTCATTCATTGCTGCAGAAAATCCATGATGACATGGCGGCCCAGCAGGTTCTGCGCCCAGGTCCTTTGATTGTGTGGTCCCTTGTCACTTCATCACAGTTCCCTCGGACTCGAATCAACCAGGAGAATAAGTCAAAGAGCAGGAGTAACCAACAGTGGCTCCACCTGGCATGGGGCACTCAGCATGCAGGTGGCCAGATCTGGGTTCAGTGCAGGTTGGGCGCATGGCTGGCTGGCCGTCCTGTGACACGATGGCAAGGTCACTGGCTGAATGTGACTTGGTGTGAGGCTTTTAAGGGGCATGAGAGATGCTTACCTAGGGTTTTGGACTGCGAGAAACAGACAAGGTTTTGGCTAAACTGACCCTCAGCAGAGGTAAGAAGATACAAACTTGGTTAAATGCAGTCTTTTCTGTGCCTCTGGGGTCTGGTCCCCTTTCAGAACCAACTGGCCCCCCCAGGACATGGTCCTGCTCAGGACAGCGAGGCCACTCAAGAAGATCCTGTCCAGCTCATGGAAGCCCAGGATGCCTCACAGCCACCATTTGGAGTCTTCTTTGGCATCAGCGTCAGCACAATGCCCACAGTTGGGCAGCAGCTGAAGTGAGGGACATGGCTTTACAGTGGTGCCCACGGACATCAGGTGGGCACTTCTCCAGCACACCAGCCCTGCTGGGTACAGACGGGGAAGCCACGTGCAGCTCTGACCTGGGACTGGCGTTGAGACGATGACTGCAGCAGGAGTATGGAATGTGAGCACCGTGGCATGCTGCCCAGGGGAGGGTCCACGCTGCCATGCATGGAGCCTCACCTATGGCAGGGCCTAAGGGATACCTGGTAGAGCTTTGTGGATTAAAAAAATATAAAGAAAAAGACGCTCCTTTGTAGAAATTGGCCATTCTGCATTGCCTTTTTCGTTTAGAAACCTCACTTCTCTCCTTAAAGCTCATGGCTACAAGGCAAGAAGGGCTGCATTGCCTGTAGAATAAAATCTTCATGCCACAACACCTGTGGCTCAAGGAACAAATGGCCACGAGAGCCCCAGGCAAAACCAGGATGCAGGGGACGGCCCCAGGCTTTGTGAGCAGAAAGTCACAGCTGAATAACAGAGGGAGTTTTGGGTTTAGCCCTACGAAGCGGGCAAACGTGGCGCTGAAACCCCAGGCGGTGACTCCACAGTGCGCAGGACCACGTGGGCACAGTGATTTATGGACCTGTCAAACTCCCAGCAGCTTTCGGGCTTGTTTAGGGCACAGCACCTCAGGATGCACAGGTCATTGTTACCGAAGGTGCATGGCGTGGGGGAGGGGCAGGTCTCAGACCCGTCCGTGTTCTCACAGGCCTTCTTGGCTGAGCCCACGGAATTCATCACAGTAAACTATTAAGCCCCCATTCCTCTTTGAGTTGCTTTAAATTTGACTCAGAAAATAAAGTAAATCAAATGTTCTAAAGATAATTTTTGGTTAATTTTTCATCCAGACTTGCTCGATTTTAGAAAGACAAACTCATTTTCAAGGAACTCAGTCTTTGTCAATTTCATTGAATAATTCTATCAAAATACAGGAGTAATTTAACAGGGATATTACTAAATTTATATACATTCACAGTAGATGTTTGCTTTAAAAGAGAAATAAGATGCCAAAATTCTTTGATGATTCTAAGAGTTATCTGATAGAACATAACAATAAGTCCATTCTTTTTACTAACACATTCCATCAGCAGTGATATTCTTGAGAATAATCTGTCTCAAGCATCTAAGAAGGCAAATTAGCAGAATGGGTGTTTCAAAAACTTAATGATACTTCAGCTATTTGTGCTTTAAATCCAGAATAGGAAGAGGTGGGTTACAATTACATCAATTATTAGGCCAATTTATTCAGCATAATTTAATCCATTATACAACTAAATTTTTTATTTCAGCATATTACAGGGGTACAAATGTTTAGGTTATGTATATTTCCTTTGCTCCACCTGAGTCAGAGCTTCAAGCATGTCCATCCCCCAGACGGTGTGCACCACACCCATTAGGTGTGAGTTTACACATCCTCCCCCCTCCCATCTGCCCGACACCCAGTGAAGGTTACCACTATCTGTGCACATAAGTGTTGATCAGTTAATACCAATTTGATGGTGCGTACATGTGGTGCTTGTTTTTCCATTCTTGGGATACTTCACTTAGTAGAATGGGCTCCAGCTCTATCCAAGATAATACAAGAGGTGCGAGATCACCATTGTGTTTTGTGGCTGAATAGAACTCCATGTTACATTTGAATCTATTGTTTAAAATAGTATTTCTATAGCGAATGACTTCAGGTTCCAGCTTAGGATATTAGAGGAAACATTTAATCCATACATTCCTCAGTCCATTGCACAAGAACCGAGCCTGGGTGACAAATATGTGCAAAGTGCTGAGCCTTCCAAAGGGCTCCCTCAGTGATGGCTTCTCTTGCCCTGTGGGGCCTCCAGCCAGGATGATCAGTGGCTAACCTGGGGGCTTCATGGGGTGGGGGCTGGGACAGGACAGGAAGCAACAGAGCAGGGGTGCTAAGAAGCAGAGGCATCTCTGTCTCCCCGGTCCCACCTCATTCTCCTCCTGGCAGGAGCCTGGTGCATATTTAGTGAGAGATTGATTTGCAGACGGGAAGCGAAGGTATTTTTCCCTCACTGCACTAAGCAGTCATTTATCTGATGCCTCTTATTCCCATTAGACTTGCAGCTCCAGGATGGGGGACCCTATCTGCCTTGTTCTCTGCTGGCCATCAGCACAGACCCTTGCCCATACTACACATTTGGATCAATAAAATGTATGAAAATAAATGAATGATTCCATGGGTATAACTGATGACAATAGAGGCCCAGGGGGAATTGGTTGGTTTTCTTCTGGCAACTGAAAACTCACCCTTGGAGCCTGAGTCATGTTATATGTAAAGAATACATCATGCTTCGTAAATAAGATGCCCACATGTATCTCAGGGAGCCCCAAAGCAGTTCTTTGCCTAACACTGGTGACACCCAGAGGCCTGCGCATTCAAAGAATATGGTTAAGATCCCAAATATCAAGACACCTTTCAATTTAGGAATATCTACTCTGCATCGGACTGCACTGTTTTACAGGAACGCCTCCCTCCATCCAGCTTAAGGAAGACCTTCCTCGAACATGTCTGTGTAGGGAACATCGCGGTTCTTGGAAGTCAGGACCTCACAGAGGGCCTCTTCCTACTCACCGTTTACCAAATCTTGACTTTTTATCAATGTAGATAATTCCTTGTTAGAAAAGGTTGGGCTTTCCCATTATCCGAAGTGAGGTATCACGAGAACGGAAGAATGGGCTCCACATGTACTGGCCATCAAATTGGCACTAGCTGATCAACACTATGGTGCTCACACAGTAGTAATATTCTCCAGGGATTAGGGGGTTGGGGGGGTAAACTCACAACTGATGGACACCATGAGCATTGTAGATGGGAAGGGCATGCCTCTAATCCTTGCTTGGGTGAGGCAAAGTCGTAAAATGTAACCAAAATGTTTGTACCCTCATAATATCCTGAAATAGAAATAAATAAAAAAAAACTTAATTTGAAAAAAATAAATAAATACAAATTAAAAAAAAGAAAAGTTTAGGCTTTTATTCAACCCGTTGCACTAATCATATTCATGCATTCTTGAAAATTACAGTCCGCATTGGAGACCAACTGGATCCAATCAGAGGGAGTGGCAGGTGGGGTCATCCCCCTCTGACCCGGCTCAGGGAGACCTTCAGTCTGGAGAGCTGGGGCCCTGCAGAGAAGGAGCCCAGGGAGACTCATGGTGCCTGGGTAGGATTTCTACTTCCTTGTCCCCTATGTGCCAACTACCACCCATTCCTGAACAATTCTGCAAAAGTGAAGTCTTCTTAATTTATATTCTGGGGGTGGTACCACCTGGGCGAGACTGTTAAAAAAAACAACAACTCTACAAGCCTAAGTGGAGCTCAGGCATGTGTATTTTGAAAAAGATCTTGGGCCAATTTTGAAATGGTTGGGAAGCTCTTTTCTAGAGTGATCACCTTCAAGCCTTTTAGACCACAATCTGCCATAAGAAATGCATTTTACTTCTAGGCCACACACACATGCACACGAAACCAGAAACTAAATTTTGCTGAATGATATTTATCCTTATTATACATGATGTAGTCTATTTGCTATTCTTTTCTATTTTGTTAAAAATTTTTTGGTTGTGACCCATTAATGGTTTGAGACCTTCAGCTCAAAAGATAATAAAACATATTTCTAATGCCATCTTCAGAAAGTTTATTATAATGAGCAGAATTCTTCCATCTTGATTCCATCATTGTGTGTTGTAACCATCACTATTACTCCTTTCCCTGTGGCATTTAACCCCACTGAGCATTAATGGAAATTATTCATCCAATTTTTCTGTTTAACTACCATTCAAGCCAATATTGTGGTCTGTGACTCAGTGCACCCAGGCAAGGGTTTAGCTTTTCATTATTTTCTGATAGCGCCTTACAGAAATGGAAATGATTTGTAAGTTTCAGATTGAAGCACATTCTATACCATGGATCAAACGTATAAAATAGAAGAGAATTGAATCAGGTTATTTGGAAGAGTATCCAGATGTAACATGTACTTCAGTTACTTACATTTCTAAGATCTCTGAGTCTTAGAATATTTAAAAGGAAAAAAATGGAACTGTGTAAGGGTGATAGGAAAATATATTAAAACAATGAAATGATTTCTCATGTGTGCCAGAGAAATCACTGAACGTTAAACTTAGAAGGAATCCTGGAAACGATCT
Organism: Indri indri; assembly: GCA_004363605.1. Lineage (NCBI taxonomy): Eukaryota > Metazoa > Chordata > Mammalia > Primates > Indriidae > Indri > Indri indri. The sequence continues at coordinate 31,514 of RJWJ010001719.1, forward strand.
ACTCCAAGGTAATCATGTTTATTTCCCTTTCAAGCTGTATACTAAAATAGAACAGCACACTCATGTTCCACTTCTTTTGATTATCCTTTATAAAATTATATGTTTCAAATTTCTAAGGAATGGCTGTGAAATTTTTGTGAGAGCAAGGATGTTTAAAAATTTCTTAAGCAATGCTTGGTAGACCTTTTTAGATTCAGATAATATAAAACCTGAAATAAACCAGACTTAAGAAATCACGTTGTGCCAGTCTCTGATACTAATCTTTGACTCAAATGCCTAATTCAGCTTCTTGCTATGTTAGTCTCTGCCAAATAATCTTGGTACAGTAAATGTTTGGAGACAGATACACAAATGTCTACTAATTGACTTATTAGATTCACTTTAACCTTTCTAATTAAGAGGGATACTGACAGCAATAACTCTCATGGTTCTTTGCAGCTTTTAAGATTAGGCAACAAAATAGCCAACTAAAAGGGCTGTTAATTATAAACAGATACAGGATCCTATGCATAATCCTTAACACCAACAAAACTAAGAACAGAGCAAGTATTTAAAACTAATAATTACTTGATAACTCCTGAAGATTTTGTTGCAGAGATTTTGGGTTTAAAAATGACTGAAAAAGAAATATGGACAACAAGAGAGGATATCATTGAGGTGTTTTCACTAAAAATTACCCAAAACTAAAACATTTCAGCAGTACAGTTATTCAATCACCGTGCAGGAACTTTCCAGAAATATTCTGAACGGAAAGTAGAAAGAATATGTTTCTATATCAAAGTCACTAAACTAGGAAGTCTTTTGACCACATATAGCCAAAAATTTTCCATTGTTTTCATAAGGAAATACTTCTAGAAATGTTATATTATGAGAGAGTCAATCAATAATGGAATATGACACATTTAATTAATTTTGGTGGAAATTGCTACAGTATAAAAAAGACCAGCTTCATCAGCCAGAAAAATAACAAATTTCAGTAGGAAAATCTCACAATTTCCGAACAAATCTGTAATAGGTCAGAGTGACCTATGAAATAAAAAGAAAATAATAGAACTGAAAGCATAAAATCAGTACTTTTTATTCCCAACATAATTTATGATTGAGTATAGAGGAAATATTGACTCACAACACAGTTTCGACAATGCTTAATAATCTGATGAGCATGTGTATAAAATGTTATACATTGCCAAAGAGACAAAAAGAAAAACACCAATGTGATTTGAATGACTTATACAGACTTTTCAAATAAAAACACCTATTTTGGAAATTAGCTCTTCATGACTTTATTTAGAATGAGATTTAATCAAGCTAATTAACAAATTGATCTCCTCACCTACTTATCACATATCAAAATATCACCTCGTACTCCATAAATATACACAATTATTGTTCGATTAACAATTAAATTTAAAAATAAATGCAATGGCTGATTTAAACATTAATTGCCTTCCTAAGCAAACAAAGTACAGTTTATCTTTTATCTAACTTAATTATTACAATTATAAATTAATAGGGTCTGCCTTCCCAAAAGTCTCCATCCAACTTTTGGATTATGATTCTAAGCATTTGGAAAACCATTCATTTTCATTACTCGCCTAAAAGGTTTCAAGAGCTCCAATGAGCTGGGTCAGCAGTTGGGAAGTCACACAGTAAAAGAAAAGTTAACCACAAAATGCAAACTTGCTTTTAAGTTCACAGGGCAGTTTATAAAGGTTACTCTCATACTTACTGCAAATTGAATCACACAAAAGTCAATACATAAAAATATATTACCTTTGTTCGATAAGGATGTTTTCTCAGTCCAAGCCAATTTTTTACACAGACCTCTGCAATGTCAGCAAATCAACAAGGAAATTCAGATCTATGGAGCCTTTAATTCACTTTTGGAGGCTGGAGTGAAGGGAATTATAACAGTAATGTGACAATCTTAATGGTCAGTAATCTAAGAAATTTTTTGTTTATTTAGCAGAAAGCATAGAGAGGGATGCATTATAAGAAACCTTTTAGGTAGGTAGTTTTCATTTGTGTGCTTGTTTGCTTTCTTTGCTAATGAAAACAATCTTGCTTATACCGCATTGCAGAACACAGTATTAAAATATTTATATGAAAATATGTGCTGACATACAATATTAATATAATACTGTAATTAGTGTATACTGAGACATTTATAAGAAATCTTGAGTTAAATAGTCTAAAGAATTTTGTGCTTTATCAAAGGAGAATAAATTACAGTGACAAAGGTAAAAATGAGCACATTCAAGTGTGCGAAGCTCTTCTTTCCTCCTCCTGTCATCCTTTTCAAGCTCATGTACTTCATGAAGCACCCACAAGCTTGACTGCTTGTCTTTGGACCAAATGTGCTGGGCTATGCCCACTAGAACTAAGTGGTACTTTGGGGATTGCTGCTTTTAATAGCTGCAAGACCATGAACATGTGATGTGGCTTGGGCCTTAGAGACTGTGTATGTGACGACATCTTCTAAGACCATCTTCTTACGCAGATAATTTACGAGGATGCAGCCATGCTGCAGGAACAGATGGACAGGAAGGCCAGAGCTGAGCCTACCGTAGTCTTTCAAATTTTTCCAGCATTGTTTTGTTAAAAGCCAGAACTGATTAGCCGGATGTAGTGCACCTGTAATCCTAGCTACGTGGGAGGCTGAGGCAGGAGGATCACTTGAGCCCAGGAGTTTGAGGCTACAGTGAGGTACGATGATGCCACTGGGCTCCAGCCCAGGCAATAGAGTGTGACCCTGTTTAAAAAAAAAAAAGCCAAAACTGGCAAAAAACATCTTCCTATATTCTCTTTCTGGTAATGGCTAGACTTGGAACTTTTGTTCCATTGCTAGTCAACATGGATGTGCCATATTTACCTGTAGGCTACAGTTGTACATAAGTGTTTACAAATGATTACTGTTATGCAGATATTTAATGTGAAAATAGTACTGCTATTGAAAAGTCATTAGACTTAAAGTCAGAACACTTGACCCTTAAATCCTGATTGCTAGGCAGAATCGTTGTTAGTTAATGGGGCCCCCAAGCTTGTCCACATCCTAATTCCCAGATCGCGTGAATATGTCTGGTTAAATGGGAAAGAGAAAATCAAGGCTGCAAATCCTAAAATAGGGGAATTATTTTAGATTATCTAGGTGGGCCCAATGTAATCGTGAGGGTCCTTAAAGTGGATGAGGGAGGCTGAAGCGGGGAGTCGGAGGGAGAAGTCATGGCAGAAACAGGGGCAGAGAGACGCCCTGCGGCCAACTCCGCAGGTAGAGGAGGGGCCGCCTGCGTGCCTCGGCTTCCTCCAGAAGCTAGAACAGGCAAGGAGCTGGATTCTCTCCTGGAGCCTCCAGAAAGGAACATGACCCGACTGACACCTTGGTTTTAGCTCAGGGAGATCCTTGTTAGCCTTCTGAACTACAGAACTGTGAGCTAATATACTTTTCTTGTCTCAAGCTTCTAAGTAATTTGTTACAAATTACAAACGGTAATTACAAACGGCAATTTGTTACACCATCAAGAAAAACTAATTCAAGTAATAAGTCTGCTTTCTAGAGGCAAAAGTCACAGAATCTCTTTGTAATCCAATTCTATTATCTGTCAATTACACAGGTTACATTGGGCCCTTCTCACGTTGCAAACAGTAAACATTATGAAATATTAAACCTTTTTAGTTAGTGGGACCAAAGACATAACAGAAAAGCCACGTGCTGCTGTTTCCAGCGAGCACAGGGAGAATGGGGGGTTCAAATACCAGAACGGGAGCAGATGGTGGTAAGGTAACTATTCCACGTCAGGGTGCTGTTCTCGGTGCTGTGGTCTGAATGTTTGTGTCCCTCCCAAATTTATAGGTTGAAATCTTAACCCCCAAGGCGATGGCATTAAAAGGTGGGAGTGATTAAATCCTGGGAGCAAAGCCCTTATGGATGGGATTAGCGCCCTTATAAAAGAGACCCCAGGGAGCTAGCTAGTCCCTCCCACCAAGTGAAGACACAGTGAGACGGCATCGCCTGTGAACCAGGAAGTGAGCCCTCATCAAACACTGAATTGATGGCACCTTGGTCTTGGACTTTCCAGCCTTCAGTACAGCAGGAAATAAATTCCTGTTGTTTATAAGCCACCCAGTCTTACGGTATTTTGTTATAGCAGCCCAAACAGACTAAGACATTCATGATATTGGTCTTTACTGAGTGCTTACTATGCAATAGACACTATGCAGTACCCATCCCATATATTTTGTCAATTTTCAAAATAACCTTATGAGGTAGAGATGTCATTCCTATTTTATCTGTATGAACACTTATACTCATTGGCAGCCTTTGGTCCCAGGTCATACACCTACTAAGTGGCTGAGCTGCAATGTGAACCCTGACACCTGACACTGAGCCTGAGTTCTCAGCCTCGCCATGATTCTGCTTGGCCAGCAGTTTATGCATTCACCAGATATGTCATCAACCAGCAAATACTTACTGAGCACCTGCTATGGGCCAGATGCTACTTTGGATAACAGGGATGTAGCAATAATTACAAAAAGATAATTCCCAAGCTCTCAGAGAGACAATTAGTTGCAATTGATATATTCAATGAATAGTTATTAAGTGATGACAGTTATGCCAGGGAGCTTCCTGAATATTGGAGCCTACAAAATCTAGCATGTATGTCCCAGCATGGACCAGGATGGCATCAGGGGTCATACAAGCTCCTGTCTGATGCATGAAGTCCCTCTACACATGGAGGAGTTGTTCACTGCTTGCCATATAGAGCAACCCTGTTTTTAAAAAATAACAAACAGTAAATCTGGCAACTGTTGAACTTCATCTAAGCCTTAAAGATGTGACTTTATTGCTACTTGGAAATGAGGAGGAAAGTAGGGTCATAAAAAAGAGATTTTTATATACATTAGATAGATCAAGTTTACTCAGCACTGCAATGTTCAAAATATAGTAGAGATACTACAGTTAGAATACTCTCCAGGTTCAAACCAGAAAGGACATTTTTAGTGGAAGAAAAGCCACATATATTACAGCAAATGTTAAATTGGCAAAATCACTAACTTTGCTCTTCTACAGCTTTAGCAATGATGACAAAGAATTTTGGCTTGTCAAAGTTTGCCTTTCATCATAGTCCACATGAGTAAAAAGGTTTTAAGCTTAAAATGTCACAGCATCATAATATTTATTTATATCAAGTTTTACCTCAAAATAATTTGTTGTAACTCACTGTCATAATTTTAAGGATTTAATGAGTAAATCCACTAAGCATAATTTTAGCAGATTCTCTGAAAGGGCTTAATCTCTTCTTCTAAAACACCACAAATCTTCACAAGGGATTATCCTATAAGAATGCATTTAGAATTCTCATTCTGTACACCCATGAATCACATCAGAATACCACAGTGAAACTTTGTTTTTGCTGTTTTTTTATTTTAAAAACCCTCGTATTTTAATAAATTAATGTTAGATTAGTGAGGTTTGACTATGGCAAGAGGAAGAGTACGTTTCTAATTAGTAAATTACTAAAACAAAATGGGCACCTGTATCTGAAGGCAGGAATGAAAGAATGTCATGAATACGGTTCTTGTCCCCTGAAACGGTGATCTCCTAATCAACATTTAGTAGAGAACACAAGTTTAAGAATTTTAAATGAGAAAAAAAATCTCAGTAATACAGGGTCAGTTTCTACCAACAAATTTAGAGCTTCCCCAAAAAATAAATATTAGAGATTATTCTTTGAGGTTATACCACATTTCCAGCAGGATGGCTATTTATATATATTTATACATGTATCTCTCTATATATTTATATATAGCTATATCTATCTATATGTTTGATAGTTACCTTTCTCCCTTGGAAGTTAACCTATAAAGTGTGTCACGCTGTACATATACATACACACAAACATGCATACACACCCCCCCCAGCACCAGGAAGCAATCGCCCCACCCTGGCCACAGGAGCCATTTGTGAGTTCTGCAGCATCCCTCGGCCTTCTTGTAACACCAGGCCGGAAACAGCCGGAGCCCCTGAGTCACTTCTGTCCCCAAGGAAACCTGGGCTTACATTTAGGGATTCTAAGACCAGCTGCTTCTTGGGCTTTTTAACCACGCCCTCACCCCCATCCTTCTCTGACCCTGGCTCTCTCTTTGTCACCCAGGCCGGGGTGCAATGGTGTGAGCATAGCTCACGGCAGCCCCAAACTCCTGGGCTCACAAAATCCTCCTGCCTCAGTCTCCCCAGGAGCTGGGACTACAGGCGTGCACCACCACGCCTGGCTAAGCAACGTTCCCTTTTCGAGGAGACCCCCTTATCATCAACTTGCACCACAGCACAATGGGTGCGGGACGTCGGCATTTTCCTGCCTCCAGGCTGCGACATCTAGGCCAGGACTCCTTCACTTTCAGATAGCAGTTGACACTCTTTTGAGTTGATGAAGTTTGTTTTATGTCCCAGGATGTAGATCATTTTGATGAATGCTTCAAGGGTGCTTTAAAAATGTGTGTTCTGCCGTTCGGGCGTGGAGCGCTCGTCTACCTGTCAGTCAGGTCCAGCTGGTTAACTGCCCTGCTCACTACAGGCAGCGCGACACACTTTTCCCTCCTGTTACTTTCTGCCTATAGCATGTTTGAAGTACTGTCACTGCACACAGCATGGAATTTGGTCGTGCGTGTTCGTATTGCACTCTGCCCATCTCTTTTAATTGGCATGTTTAGACAATTTACATTTAAAGGAATTATGGATATGTTTAGGATTTTCATTTATGTTTTCTGTTTGTTTCCTGTTTCTCTTTTCCTACCTTTCTGTGTGTTACTTGAACATTTTGAAGGAGTCTACCTGGTTTTATTTTATATTGACTTTGAGCATATTGCTTCGCATAATTTTCTAGGAGGTTTCTCTAGGTATTGCAACATGCATGTGGAACTCATCACGGCCTACAGATATAGATGTTTGGCCACTGAGTGAAGTGCTGAAACCTTTACTTCCATTCCGTTCCCTTTGCCTTCCCCACTTTTACCATGGAATTGTCTCAGCATCTCCTCTATGTGCATTGAGCCCAACATCAGATGGTGGTATAATTTCTGCTTCAATCATCAAGTATGATTTACTAAGCTCACAAAGAGAATAAAATTATATTATATTCAATTCCTGTTTTTACCTGTCTGTTGTTCTTTCCCTTCTGAGGTTCCAAGACTTCTTATGTTGTCGTGTCCTTTCTGTTTGTAGAACTTCCTTTGGCCATTATTTAAGGGTGGGTCTGCTCGTGAAAGTTCTCTCAGTTTGCCTTTGTCTGAAGATGTCTTTCTTTACCTTCGTTACTGCTGGAATTAGAATTCGCAGTTGACAGCACATGTGGCACCTGTGAAATGTTTCGCCTCTTCTTTCTGGCATCGTGGTCTCAGGTGAGTTGTCAGCTCCATTCCACCTGGTGCTCTCCTATGGGCGATGCAGCATTTTCTCTGGCTTCTTTTAAGATGTTTTTTAGTCTTTAGTTTTCAGACGTTTAATTATGATAAGTTTTGGCATGGATTTCTTTGGGTTTATTCTATTTTGGTTCCTTTCATCTTCTTGAATCTGTACGTTATCTATAGTTACATCTTTTACCTAATTTAGGAAGTTTCCAGCCATGATTTATTTGAATACTTTTTCAGCCTCATACTTTTCTCTTCCCCTTCTGAGACTCAGACCATTGGATCTGGGTTGGATCTTTTGTGATTATATCCACAGCTACCTGAAAACCTTTACATTTTTTGTCTATTTTCTCTCTGTTGTTTGAGTAAATTCAGTATTGGTTTCTCCTCAAGTTCACTAACTTATCTTCTGTCATCTCCAGTTTATTTTCAAGCTCATCCAGTGAAGTTTTTTTTATTAATTTTTATTATTTCCACTTTTTCACTTCTTTAATTTCTATTCTATTTTTTAAAATAACTTCTATTTCTCTATTGATATTTTGTATTTTGTAAATGCTTGTGGAAACATTTTTATAACTGCTGCTTTAAAACCTTTGTCAGATAATCCCAACACCTGATTGATTGTAGTATTGTGATTTTTAAAAAAACTATTAGATTTTACTTGTAGAGCAGTTGATATTTTCTTTATTCTTGTTAAGATAAATAAATTTTTAATTGTATCCTGAAAATTTTTGGATATTATTTTAGGAGAGTCTAGATCCTATTTAATTCTATTTTAGTATTCATTGTCTGAGCTTAGTTTAGCAGGTAGGTTCTGGCTTACTCTGGGGCCGTGATTCCAATGATAACGTAGCTTTGACAGCTGTTGCCATTCTCTCTGGACAACTTCGTTTACCTGGCCTGACTGTGGCTCCCTTCTGATCCCTGCCAGTTCCCTCTGCAGGGGCAGAACATGCCTCCCCTGCCTGTTACTGCTGTGTGGGACATTGTAGGGTGCAGGTGGAGAGAACGTCTCTGCCCTCAGGCTCCTGGAGCTGACAGGGCTCCTGCTCAATCCCTGCTGGTGCCACCCCCAAAGGGAGATGAAGCTTCCTGGTTGTCTAATGCTTCCAGGTAGGCATGAGGGTCTCTGGGTCTCCTCTCCAGGTGACTTGGTTCCAGGGCAATCCCAGCTTAATCTATGGAAGTACTGCTGGGAGAAGAGAATATCTATGTGAGCCACTTTCTGTTCCTGGGGGCGGGTGGGGTGTGTTGAGAAAGTCAGAATTTGGTCTCTCTATGCCACTGGCATCACAGGAGGTCCCAGGCCTGAGTGTCCTTCTTCCGGGTGAAGGACCAGGAGGAGCCATCTTGTCTGGGCTGTCCTTTTATCCTTTCCCCAGTCCTTTGGCCCAGACTTCAGACTTCACCTGGGCATTTTGTTTGTTTGTTTGTTTGTTTATGTCTCTTGGTAATTCCAAGTTTGAGGTCTCTCCAACACCTAGTCTGAGATATTTATTTGGGAGATAAAAAGAAAACCCAGGAACTCACTGCCATGATCTTCCTCAAGCTTTCCACTCTGGCCAGTGGAGACAGGAGCTATTCCTGACCCTCTGTGGACGGTATTGTACTGTTTGGATTGCTCTATTCATGGATTATTCATTTGGATTTTCCTAGTTCAGTCAAGAGAAGTTTCCTCTCATGCATGCATGAATTATACTCCGCTGAAGACTGGAAAAGCCCCTCTGTAGACCTCCAGAACTCCAGCAGAGAGCTGTCACCTCTCAATAAAAGAGAATCAAAATTATCAATGCATTCATCAATAGAATAATATAAACCAATTCTAGCAATTTACAATTTCTATATTTATGCTATCCAGTCATTGCTGAAACATTAAACATACGCATACCATACGACTCAGAAATTTTGCTCCTGGGCATTTACCCAAGGGAAAGATCAACGTACATCCACACAAATCTCTGCCTGATCTAGTGCCGCAGGGACTTTGTCGTTTGTTTGCTTCTAGAAGCTTTAGTTTTATACTTTATATTTAGGTCTAGCATTCATTTCGAGTTATTATTTGTACGAGGTGTGAGGTTTGGGTTACACAGATACCCAGTTATCCAAGCACCATTTATTAAGTTATTCTTTCTCCACCAAATTGCGTTTGTATCTTTGATAAAAATGAATTGACTGTTTATGTGTGGGTGAATTTCAAGACTCTCTATTCTTCTTCATTAATCTATTTGTCTATCTTTATGCCAATAGCACACTGAATTGATTATGGCAGCTGTATAATAAGATTTTAAATCCGGAAATATAAGTCCTGAATTCTGTACCTTTTTAAAATTAATACAATGTTGTTTGGTTATCCTAAGTCTTTTGCCTTTCCATATGAATTTTAGAATCCACCTTTTTATTTCTACAGAGAGTATTCTGGGAGTGTGACCAGACTGCATTTATAGGTCAGTATAGAAAGAATGCACGTCTTAACCACATTGAGTCTTGATCTGCAAGCTCATAGATCGCTCCATGTATTCACGTCTTTAGTTTTTCTTAGTAAAGTTTTGTAGTTTTTAGTGTATAAGTTTTGCACATCTTTTTCAGATTAATTCCTGTGTATCTCATTTTTTATGCTTTGCACTATCATTTTTTATATGATCGAATCCTATTTTCTAAGATTTTATTAGGCTTTTTGCATTTATGTTTATGAGGGATATTTATCTGTAGCTTTCGTTCATTTCAATAACTGTCTGATTTTGGTATCAGAATAATGCTGGCCTCATAGAATGAGTTGGGAAATTAACTTTCAAATTTCTGGAAGAATTTGTCTATAATTGCTATTATTTCTTCGTTAAATGCTTGGTAGAATTAGCCAATGAAGACATCTGAGCCTGGAGTTTTCTTTTTAACTGCATTAATGAATACAGTGGTATTCAGTTTCTTCATCTCTTCTTGGGTAAGCTTTGTTAGGTTGTCTCTTTCAAGGAATGGTCCTTTTCATCTTCATTATTGATTTTGTTTTGTCATAAAGTTTTCCGTAAATTTCTCTTATTCTCAGTATCTGTATAGTCTATTGCGATGTCACTTCAGAGATTGATAAATTTTGTATAATCTTTTTTCCTTCTAAGTCTGAATATATGATTATAAATTTCATTTTCATTCACTTCAAACTACTTTCTAATTTTCCCTTTTTCTCTTCTTTCCATGAGCTATTTAGTGTGCCACTTAGTTTCCAAATATTTGGGGATTTTCCAGAAATGTTTCTGTTATTGACCATTAAATTATTTTCATTTCAGGCAAAGAGCATACTTTGTATGACTTGGATCCTTTTAAGTGTGGAGGATTTGTTTCATGGCTCAAAGTACGGTCAATCTTGGTAAGTGTTCCATGTGGACTTCTGAGCGTTCTTCCCGATGCCCGGTGAATTATGAGGTGTTCCACTGGCTACTGGGAACAGGAAATATTCCCACCTAGTGTGAGTTGCAGCTTCATTTCCTCTTTTCCTTTTGGGTGGTTCTTTCCTGAGCATTGAGTAATTTCTTTACATGCATTCAGTGACCAGTGTTCAGCTGAAGACTCAAGGGCAAAGACCTGCAGAGCTCTCTCTCTCTGTGAAGCTTTTCTCTGGGTATTCCCTCTCTGTGAAGTTTAGCTGCTTTGCTCCCCCTAGAGTCCTGGCCTTACCCCTTCAGCAAGAACACCAGGCTCTCCTTGGGTCTGCCCTCCCCGAGCAGCCACCAGTTTAATAAACAGGAGTTGGATTCTCATATCTGTGTCCACATTCAATATGTTGCAGTATATTGTTTCCAATGAAGTATATGAAGAAAACCCAGCCTCCCAGAGATGTAGAATGTATTTGGAAAATGAAAGATTATTTTAATAGTTTTTCCAGATTCTTACAGGCACCTTTCAGTGACAGTACACCAAAACTTGACACATGGTAATTTCTTAAAGCTTAACTGCAATGAGGAGTCTGTCCACCATATCGATGAAATATTTTTGTTACATAAAAATTCACTGGTCTGTCTTTCACTTGGAATGAGTCAGGAATCCATGCATGATTGTGCTACACAATGCATTCATCCTTTGGAAAATATTGGTTCAAAGATTTATGCTGATTTTATTTTATTTTATTTTTTAAGAGACAGGGTCTTGCTCTGTCACCCAGGCTGGAGTACAGCGGTACACTTGTAGCTCACTGCAGCCTCAAACTTCTGAGCTCAAGTGATCCTCCTGCCTCAGCCTCCTGAGGAGTTGGAACTATAGGTATACAGCCACCATGCCTGGCTAATTTTTAAATTGTTTGTAGAGTCAGGGTTTCACTGTGTTGCTCAGGCTGGTCTTGAACTCCTGGACTCAAGTGATCCTCCTACCTCGCCCTCCCAAAGTGCCGGGACTACAGTCATGAGTCCCCTGTCCAGCCATGATTTTATAAATGTTGATACATTTTGTTACACAATATAAAAAATCAAAATCGTTATTTTCACTATGAATTTCATCATAAATTCTTTAAAATTGAGGAGTCGTCAAGCTCACCGTGGCTACCGTAAGTTTTCAAAAATTCTCATATTCACTTGAAACTTTTATCATTGGCAACAAATACCATCCATTGTTTTCCTTAAAATGATAGACATTTTGAGACAATTTTTGGCCAAGACCCAAGTCTGAATAACTGAAGTTTGTCAGTTGCCCCTTCAGTAACAATTGTTGACTGCAGCTGAAGCTCACAGGGTGACCATCAGTCCTTCCTTGAGCAGGCGGCAGACCACTTCCCATCGCTCCACACGGAATAGCAAAGAGGCACGTACTCGGGGTCAGTAGGTAATATGTTTAATTATGATTGTGAGTATTGTTTTATCAATGGCATTCTTAAGTGGAACTGACTTCTTCTAAAACCGTCAGCGCGTGGCAGTACTTACTACAACGATGCTAGCACAGGGTTTGTGGTTGCCTTGGCTGGTTCGTGCCAAGGTGTGAACATTTCCCCCCACCCTATTCAATACAAATGTCAACGTGGTGAAAAGGCAAATAATATTTTCGTTGTATTATGTAAGTACTTTTGACCTCCTGAATCTTTGACAAATTCGCAGAAATCCCGAGCCCATACTTTGAAATTCCACTTTGAGAATCACTGGCTTAGGCAAACCGAGTGAGATTACGCCCACAACAGTGCACGGGATCGATTCTGTTTTGAGCAGAACAGACCCGCTGCCTCCGCCCCCAGCCAGTCCCGGACGTCTGCCCAGCCTCGCGGCGGCTGTGTGGGACACCTGTGACACGCGGCGACGTGAAAGACACGCGCAGCTTTTCTTCGCAGCCCGGCCTTCCCTCCACCGCCTTTTTCTTCTCGGCGTTCATGTCACTGGACATTCCGTTAGGTCAGAGTTGTAAGAACTGAAATAATTTTTTTTCAGAGTTGGAGACCTTATTGCCAAAAGCCAATTAAGCAATTCTCAGGCAGAGTTTTCTTTCTTTTCATCCTGAGGCAAAAGAAACAAAATGTCTAAACGAAAGGCGCGCAGAACAAGAGGCTCGCTGTTGCTGCTGTGATTCTAATGCTCGGACGGGCCACCTTGCCAGAAGTTGGACTGCCAGCCGCTGGCCGCTGCCAGCCTCAAGTTCCTACGTAGCATGTCACTCGTCAGTCTGGTTGGATGGAGAGGGAGGGATGTGCCTTGTAATGGGAAAGTATGTATCTTCTTTGAAATTATTTTAAATTAGTTTTGACTAGCACTAAGTTCAATTAAGAAAACATTTGCACGAATATCTAATTTACTTAATTATTTCAAATCAGACATAGAAGATAAATCATTTGAAGGTGAACATTTTCATTGCCATTTTTTTTTTCTTTTTTTTGTCCCAGCATCCCTTGTTTATGACCTGCTGGAAATTCCTGGCTGTCCCACCAGAACTCGCTGTGCCTTGCAGCTCTAACCCTTTCCAAGTGGTCTGTATCTGATTGAGAAAAGGAATTGGGCCAAGCAAAAGGGCTGGCTCAACACATAGGCATCTTTCTATTGAAAGTATTTGAGGGCTCCGTAATGGTCCCTGAGATCTTTATTAGGATTATTATTTTAGATTACGGTACTGGTGTTCCATGAAACAATATCCTTATGTTACTTGGGAAAAGTAACAAATTACCAGGGTATTATTACTCCAAACACCGAGATGGAGTCTACCAATTGTTAGCTAGTCAGCTAGGGAGTCTTCAAATGCCGGGGACAGGACAAGAAAAGGTAATGAACAGGAAGGAGGAGAGGGAACTGCTTGGGAAATCTTGGTATCTTGTTCTTAAAGTCATTCAGAAAACTTCAACTGTTGGTAAAATGCAATGCTCAATGTGAGTCCCTGACAAACTGAAGATATCTTTTATTAACATAGTTGAGTCAACATGTAAACAATTGTGAAGAAACTACAATACGTATATCTGTTTTTTAAAAACTGTTTATTTAACAGGGGTATAAAATAATTTTTTAAATTCTTTATTTTTAGAGCATTTTTAGGCTCCCCACAAAATTGAGAGGAAGGTACCAAAATTTCTCACGCAACTCCTGGCCCCCTGCACCTACAGCCTCCCCCATAATCAACATCTCCCACAGAGTAGTACCTCGTCACAGCTTACAATGTAAGTTACAGGAACTTACATTGACACATCATTATCACCCAGATGGCCCACAGCTTGCAATAGGGTTCACTCTTGTATATTCTGCGGGTTTGGACAGATGTATAATGACATGCATCCATTATGGTATCATATGCAACAGCTTCCCTGCCCTAAAAATCCCCTGTGCTTGGCCTACTCATCCCTCTCCCCTTCCCCCAGCCCCTGGTAACCACTGAACTTTTTACTGTCTCTATGGTTTTGCCTTTTGCAGAATGTCATGTAGTTGAAACCATACAGTATGCGGCCTTTTCTGATTGGAATCTTTCACTTAGTAATATGCATTTAAATTTCTGCCATGTCCTTTCATGAATTGATAGTTCATTTCCTTTTAGCACTGAATAATATTCTATGGTCTGGACATACTACAGTTTATTTACCCACTCACCTACTAAAGGATATCTGCACTGCTTAAAAGTTTTGGCAATTATAAATAAAGTTGTTATAAATATCTATATGCAAGTTCTTGTACAGACATAAGTTTTCAACTTTTTTGGGTAAATACTAAAGTAATATTTTTAGGAAAAAAGTTCTGCTTTACTTAAGAATCATATGGAAGTTTACCAAAAGCTGGAAGCCTGTAGAAAACAAGTGATGATAGCAGCTTCTATGATTTGCAGCTTAAATATCAATCACTGAAATGAGTAGAAGAAGCAAACCTACTACAGGAAAGTCTCCTAATTAGAAGAAAATATCATAATGTTTAACACACTTAATTTGACCGTTCTTTTTCTACTGTCTCTGACCAGAGAGAAACCTAGGCAAAGAGCTAATAAAAAGAAGAGAGAGAGGCAATGCAATGGCTCTTGGACTCTTATTAACAGTAAAATATAAAACTATTCTTTTCCAGAGCTGTTAGAATGATCAGCAGTGTGCTAGCAAGCTGCCTAAAAGCCTGCAAACACAGTTTCACAAGCTGTGAAGGGGCAGAGTGGAAAATATCTTGAAAGCAAATAAAAGAAATAAAAAGAATAGGTAAAATAGAAGATAAGTATAAGTATATGAGAAATAATTTCATTTTTATTTTTGCTTAAATTACACCATTTTATACTGAATATTGGGAGAGCTCTTTTTGAAATTGCAGGTTGTACTAGAAGCCTGGCTGTCTGGACGATGAAGGTGTCATTGTTACCTCACTTTCCCAGCAGTGCCAGCTGCCCGTATTGTTCGTCTACACCAGGGAACAAATAAGTAGCTTCTTGCGTGCTAACAATGTCACCCCAATGCAGGAACACTAGCTTCCATGCTTTTCAGGCCAGTCTCAGCAGGAGCAAAGGGTCACATTGTTCTTTATAAAACACACTCCATTGGCTGTTTTCTTTTTCTCCAGATCCAAATGTTCAGAATGGAACTGCTTCCATTCCATAGTGCACCAAATGCACCGTGGAGATGGCTATGTTATTAAATTAGAGAA
This sequence comes from Indri indri, assembly GCA_004363605.1. NCBI lineage: Eukaryota > Metazoa > Chordata > Mammalia > Primates > Indriidae > Indri > Indri indri. The sequence goes on from RJWJ010001719.1 coordinate 46,975, forward strand.
CAGCTGTCGTGTTTTGGGGCTTCTCGGTATTCTTTGAACAACCATCCAACAGTTGAAGAATTTCTTACTGTGTAAGTCCCACACCTCCAAGATAGAGCCAGAGACTCCCCTCCTCACCCTCCTTCCAGATCTGGGCCAGTGAGTGGAGTGGGCTCCTCTGTCAAAAGCACTAGTGAGGGACTTCGAAGCAGAGGATGGGGCCACGAGGAAGCCTGTGGTATCCATTTCTGATGATGGCGGTGACAGAGGCAGCCAGAGTTCAGGGGCTGTCATAGTGGAGTTTCTGGCTTTGTCGCCCAACTGCAGTTCTGCGTCAGGAGATAGGATCGAGGATTAAAGCAGTATCGGCCTGCCTGGCACTTTCACTTGCTGCCATGTTTCTAACCACTGATTATGCTAACTGCAAAATGGATGGAAACCAGAAACACAGAGTGGGGTGTCAGCTCTTCTAATGCCCCTTTATTACACTCGGGTTCTTTGGCTGGCTCCATTTTTCCCACAGAAAGTGAGTTCCATGCTGTTGTACAGCTGAGGTCCCTGTTTCTCTGCTGGCTGTTGACCAAAGCTCACTCCCAGCCACCTATTTCCTGGCTCAGGTCTTTTCTTTCTTCGAAGCAAGCAACAGTGGGTTGAGTTCTCATTTACTGAACTTCTCTTACTTCTCTCTGCTGCATCTCTCTAGCAGACTCTTCCGCTGTCCTCTTCTGCTTTTAAGGACTCATGTGATTACAACCAGCCCACCTGGATAGTTGAGCGTCCTCTCCTTGTCTTGAAGTCAAAGCTGTGTTCTGTCACCTAACCAGCATCTGCAAAATCTCTCCACAGCAGTATGAGATTAGTGTCTGACGGAATAAATGGGTGGAGGGGAATCTTGAGGGGACACCTTCAGAATTCTGTCACCCACTCATGGGCATGACTCCAACTTATAAATGGAGTGGCATTTGACTAATCCAGTAAATTCAATCAGCCTTGAGTTCTCTTTGTTGTAAAATGGAATTAATTAAGATACATTTCACAAAATTGCCATAAAGAATAAATGAGACTATCTACATAGATTGCTCAGTGCAGTGGCTAGGCAAATAGTGAGGTCAATAAATCATACCATTACTAGTAAGATGAGTAGTAACGATAGCAGAACTCCTGTGCCTGGAGATTTGTGATAAAAGCACTGAGAGTTCATAGCTCAGGTGTTCTTTCGGGGGAGAGATCACACTTTGCAGTCCTGGAAGGTGAGGTGTCTGTTCCTTTGAAGTTCCTCTCTCTGCTTCCACACAGCTGAGGCCATTGCCAGCAAAGGACAGTCATAACTGTGAAAGGGTAGACACGTGGTGGACATCAAAAGCTACAAGGAATGAGGCAAAGGGGTCTGTTTTATATAAAATACTGAATTAAAACCAAAGACCAACTCATCAAGAGAACATAACACTCCTAAATGTTTTACAAACCTAATAGCAGAGCTGCAAAATAAGAGAAGCAATAACTCAAATCTTCAAGGAGAAACAGATAAATCCACGATCATGAGTGGTAATACCTATACCTCTCTCTCAATAACTGATGGAAAAATAGAAAATCAGTTTGCATATAGAAGATATAAACAATGCTATCAATCAACATGACCTAATTGACATTTCTAGAACACTCCATGCAACGATAGCAGAATACACATTCTTTTCAAGTGCACAAGAACACTGATTTACCAAGATAAACAATTTTTTGTCTCAATAAATTAAAATCAACAGATACAAGTCATACAAGGTATATACTCTGTGACCATAATGAAATCGAATTAAAATCAATAACAGAAAGATTTCTGGAAAATCTCCAAATACTTGGAAACTAAGTAACACACTTCTAAATAAGTCATGAGTTAAAGGAGAAATCAAAAGAATAATTGTAAAATGATTTTGAACTCTACAAAAAGGAAAATACAAGATATCAAAATTCGTGGGACGTGTTACAGCAGTACATACGGGGAAATTTATAGTGCTGTTTTGGAAAGAATAAAGGTCTTGAAGTAATGATTTCCAATTTTTGCTTTAAGAAAACAGAAAACAAAAATCAAATCCAAAGTGAGAACAAAAAAAGGGAATGATAATGATAATGTGATAGGCAGAATTTAAGATGCTCCAGGATCCCTGCCCCTTGGCACACACGCCCTGCGTAAAACTCTCCTCTTGCACGCAGGCAGGATGTGTGAGTAGGATGGGATATCACTTTCAGGATTACAACACTTTATATAGAGAAGGAATTTTGCACATGTTATCAGGACACAAGTCAACTGACAATGTGTTAATCAAAAGGAAGATCATCCTGGGTGGTGCTAACCTGATCAGGTGAGCTTTTAAAAGAAGGTGAAGCATCAGAGAGGTGTTTTCGCTGTCCTGGAAGAAGACAGCAAAAGCCATGTTGTGAACTGCCTGTGAAGGCAGGTGTCATGTAGGAGCTGAATGACCCTAGGTCAACAGCCAGCAAGAAAATGGGAACTACACCTCTAAGGAACTGAATTCTGTCACCAACATGAATGAGCTTGAACCCCAGCCTCAGATGAGATCACAGCCCAACTGACACCTCAATTTCAGCCTAGTGAGACTGTGAGCAGAGGATACGGTTAATCCATGCCAAGACTTCTGATCCGTGGAAACTCTTAAATAATAAATTTGTGTTATTTTAAGCTGATAAGTTTGTGGTAATTTGACTTGCACCATTAGAAAACTAATACAGATGAAGAGCAAAGCAGAAATAAATAAAATAGAAAACAAAAAAAGAAACTTAATAAAATCAAAAGCTGATGTGGTGAGAAGATTTAAAAAATTGATAAATCTCCAGCTGATTTCAAACTCCAGTTGAAATTTCTGATTTTAACTAATCATAAAGTTTAAAGGAAGGAGATGCAAATTCCCAATATCTGTAACTAGAGAGATGTCATCATTACAGAGTCTACAGATATTAAATGAATAGTAAAAAAATTATGAAAAAAATTTATGTCCATATACTTAAAAAATTTTGTGAAGTGGACAGATTCCTTGAAATCTTCCCAAAGCTCATTCACAAAAACAGATAATGTAAATATCCATATATATATATATATATATAAAATTTGGACTGAAAACACTCTCACAATGAAACATATAGGAACAGATACATTCACTAATGAATTCACCAACTATTTAAAAAATTAATAATTCTTCAGAAACACTCCAGAAAATTGAAAATGAAGAAATACTTCCAAGCTCATTATATAAAACCAGTATTCCTCTCTGAAATCAAAACAAAACAAATACATTAGAAAAAAAGTAAAATACAGACTAATAGCCCTCAGGAACATAGACGTAAAAATTCTAAGCAAAATGCCAGCAAATCAAATCCAATCTATACTAAATGACAATACAACACAAGCAAATAAGGTTCATTCTAGATTCCAGGGTTGATCTAACATTTGAAAATCAAGTAATGTAATTCCCCATGTTAACAAACCAAAAAAGATAACCCACAGTATTCGCTGAGTATATACAGAAAAAGCATTTGATAAAATCTAGCATCCATTCCTGATAGAAACTGTCAGCAAATGAAAAATGAAAGGGAACTGCCTCAACCCCATGAAAGGAATCTGTGAACAACCTAGCGCTGATGTCATCCATAACGGCAAAACGCAGAGGGGAGGAAAGATGGCTGACTAGAGACAGCCGTTGCCACATCATCCTGGAGGGAAGGAAGGGTTTCTGATAAACTAGCTCAGGTGTAGTTTGGGGAGAAATGTGCCAGAGCCTGCTCGAGATCTCACAGAAATAAACTGGAAAGCGGAATAGGAAGAAAAAAGATAACAGTAGAGATCAACCCCGGAGAAGCTCAGAGCCCGGCGAAGAGGGTATGTGCGGGTGTCCTTTCTCCTTCCCTCACTCCTCTGGTCCTCAGTGGGCGGCTGAGCTGCGTGGGAGCTTTTCCACCTCTCCCGAGCACAAGGGCTGCTGCAACCACTGAACTGGGCCCTTTGTGAAAATAAAGCATCAGGCTTCCAGCCCCTTTGAGGTCATTCCCCACAGACACAGCCCAGAGCCAAGATGCAGGTGCCCTACTGCCTCTCCACGCATGGTGTCCCTTTGTCCACGCTGCGGAGCTCCAGCCCTTTAGGTTTCCCATCACCTGTTGTCACACAGTTCCCAACTCCTGCCCAGACTGCAGGGGGCCCCAGAGCTTAGACATCAGGTGGGGGCTCCCTTCCAGGGAGAGGGACTCGAAGAGCTGGAGTGCTGGCTTTTCTGCATTCAAACTCTCTTCCTCCCCACTCCTCCCCCACCCACTGCAGCCAAGAAGGTCAACTGAGCTGAGACTTTCAAAAGTGGCTTCCTCCCCTCTGCTGCCACACCCACCAGGCTGAGGTTTCCACAGAGAGTGGGGCCCACACCGTGCACCTTTCAGGACTTGCAGTGGACCTAGAGGTGCTCGGTCTGGGAGTTCCCTGCCTGCCGGCGCTCCCTGGAGATACCCACTGGAGGGTCAGACATGCAGGCCGGATCTCCTATCGCCAGGACTCAATTGGGTTGCTTGAGGGCACAGAGGGGAGATTTAAGAGGGAAGGGAACCCATGTGGGCAAAACTGACAGGAGAGTGCAGTGTGGGTCCACTGTCCCCACTTCTATTCGACACAGTGCTGGAGGTCCCAGCCAGAGTGACCAGGCAAGAGAAAGAAATAAAAGGATCTAACTCAGGAAAGAGGAGGTCGAACTGCTGCTTTTTGCTGATGTTATGATTCTGCATGTATAAAACCCCAAAGACTCTACCAAAAGACTCCTGGAATTGATAATAAATTCAGCAAAATATTAGTTTACGCAATCAGTGTACACAAATCAGTAGCATTTCTATTTGCCAGTAGCAGTCAAGGTGAGAGTCAAATCAAAGGCTCAATACCGTTCACAATAGTCACAAAGAAAATAAAATACCTAGGAATATACTTAACCAAGGAGGTAAAAGATCTCTATAAGGAGAACTAGGAAATAATAAAAAAAGAAACCACAGATGACACGAACGAATGGAAGAAAGGAACATGATCTGAAATTCGAGCCCAGCCGCCCCGGCCTCTGCCCTGCCCCCTTTCACCGGGTGCTCCCAGGGAACAAGAGCTCCAGAGAGTAAGAAATGAATTGTCCAAAATCCTCATCCATTGCACTAACAACGGAATTAAAGAGTGAAGATGTTTCATGCTCAACAATGGTAGCTTGTTTTATACAATATAAGGTAGGAGTTAGATCTTCTTTCATCTGGGATTGAGTCTTAATAATAATTTATAATGAATTTTGTGATAAAATTATGAAGGTATTGTAAGAACTTAAAAAATTCAAAATGTTAAGTCGAATCACATCAGGGGATATATAGTAGGCGTGGTGTAGTTGAGTCAAAGGGGATGAGTGGAGTTCACCCTGGAACTCTTCCCACTGCTGGAGCTGAATGGTAAGTCCAGGTCAAGCTCGGAGCACACAGCGAAGGGAGCCGTAAGCCGCATCGCAGCCTGAGGGGTGGGAGGCGACACCCAGGACGGACCCTCCCATGGGGGCAGAGGGGAAGGCTGCGACAGGGAGCCGAGGGGCAGGCAACGCTGGCGAGTCCAGGCAAGCGGGCGGCCAGTGGGAGAGGTTAGACAGAAGGGAGGCGGGCCCTGGACTTGCGTGGGAGGGGGCAGGACGTCCAGAAGCTGATGGATGAAAGAGAACCCCCCTCCTACAGGGCCTGTGTTAATAGATGGACAAAAGACAGGTTCAGCCACTGCTAAGACAAAAGCCTCATTGTAAGAACTGCATCCCAAGACCATGGAAGAACTCAGAGTCCAAGTGACCTGATTCTGCCCCAAGCTGCTTCAGGGCTCCCTGTCAAGGTCCTCACTGGTCCTGAGTATTTCATGCAGGAGCCAGGAAAGTGGGAATGTTGAGACCGCAGCTGAGGGCCAAGGAGTTCCAGCTTCAGGGAGGAAGCAGGCGACAGTTTGAGTGTATTTTGAACTAAAGGAGAAAAAGTTATTTATGATGTATGCATAAAAAAGTAGGAATGCAGAGAATTGGCTAAAGAAAAGATAACATCATAAAAATAAAAGCCCTTCAATAAAACAGGGTCCTTAAATCAAAACACTTTGTAGCAAGATCATGGACGTCTCTCTGTCCCTCTCGGTTGCTTCTGCAGCCAGCTACCGGCCATGCATGTGGCAGTCTGACCAGAACATTCTGCATTTCTGGACCTCTTCCAACTGCACTGGGCTGAAATATGCGCCGGATGAAGGGCTGGCCAAATACCACTGCTGGAGCCACAAAGGAACGGTTCTACTGCGAGGCGTGAAGGCTGTCCTGGAGTGCCAACATTCCCATCTGGGGGCCATTTGCAGGAGTGCACACAACCCATGTTTCTACTTTCTGAAAAGGTGTGCATTTTGGGTGCACGCTGACATAGTCAGGACCGCACATGCATGCTCGTGTGCACGGCTGCTATTTATTCTGCAGTACTCCACACTGCCACCTGCTCTTCTCAGCCTCGGCCTAAATTACATATCAGCATTTCTTTAAAAGGCTGCTTCTCCACATGAGTGCAGGAGTGGGTTGGTCCTCTTGCAGATACACTCATCAGCATCTCCATGGAAGATTTTTTTGGAGACAGCACATTCAATTTTTTGTAATTTTATATTGGGAAAAATTGTAAAGCCTCTTGCCATCACACAAACGGCAGAAAATATGAGTTAACATAACTTTTTGACAAGAAAATTTTGGTAGGGTGGGCCAGGTTTGACTTTCTTTGTGATGTCATTTGCTTGGCTAGCAATATTCTCCATCCCACCATCCCTACAAGATTGTGAGTCCCTTGAGGACAAGGCTAACAGCAAAAATACTTTCTACACTTTCATAGGCCTTTACAAAGTATTAAAAAGCTTTGACTGCTAAATACAGCACTATGAAATAGGAAGCTGCACAAGAACTGGAGACAGACTGCCTCGGTTCCAGTGCTGGCTCCACAGGACAAAACTGCGTGACCTTGGATAAATATTCTCACCTGTAACACGATGACAGTAATGTTTCATCCTCATAGGGCTACTGTGAAGATTAAATGAGTTTTGTTAAAAAAAAAGAAAACACTTAGAATAGTTTTGAGCCCGTAGTAAATGAAATGGAAATATTGGCAGTTGTCATGTAAAATGTGACATATGACATACATGTGTGCTCGCATGATCCTCTTAACAATCCTGTGACATAGTCATGGGAGTTAGCTCCATTTTGCACAGATGAGAAACTGGGTCTCAGGAGGTCTTGCCTGAAGCTAACGCTAGGTCCCAATGCTTAAGCAACTGCTCTGTGCAGGACCTCTGGTACATTTTGTTTTGATTCATATCAAGGAATCGATAGCAAAATCTTGTCATTGAGTTTAGTCCTTTTCCAGCCACGTCAATCTAGGAGTAAATAAGAATCACAATAACAGTAATTAAACAGCATTTCTCTGACCCACCCTCACCAGCAATTTGGAAAATTCCAGCCCCCCCAAAATTTATTTGAGCAGGTCTGGGAGTCTCGGGAATGTGTGATGTGTTCTCACACACAATTCTTCTTAGCTATCACTTCATGAGTGACTTTCTCGTCATTGACTTCATCTGCTGTGGGGATGGCTGTCATGGGGACACCTGTGACTCAGCCAAGGCTGCCCCCATGGCACCTTTCTCCACGTGTTCACATCCGCACAACCTGAGCCCAGGCCGAGTGGGCTTGCTGCCCAAGCCGCTGGGCTGTCTCGTCACTCCTCTGCCCAGGGCAGGATATGACCCAAACCTAGGCCCGGGCTGTAACCTATTACTAATGTAGGAAATCAGGCATTTAATCCTTTCTCAATCAATATATTATATTAATCCTTTGTTAGTCATAAAATGTTAAAGCATAATTTCCGAAGATATAAAATCATGACTCTCAGGCAAATACCAAAGGAGCGCGTGTCAAAGATTTTTACTTAACTCATTAATTAAAGAGGGAGCCAGTAGGATGTTATGACAAGTTCAAAAGGCATTTTGGAAGCTATGGCATTTAAAGGAGGATGAGATTTGCTGGCTTAGACACAAAGTTAGTTAATGCCCAATAGGACTATAAACAAAGCAAACATTATTCTAGTGAAATAGAGAATCTCACCTATCTAGCCAGTCATAGAAAAGGTAAAAAAACAAAAAAATAATCTTTTCTTAGCTCCTGTTAAGAGTTCTAAGATAAATCGATCATCTAAACAGAGAGAAAGCCATGTTCAAGTTTTAATAACACAATACTTGGCAGTAAAAGTTTCACAATTTTTTTTCACTTCTTGTGAATAAATCCATCAAAAAATGAGCCAACTTTAGCAAAATCGTAATGCATTTTATTGCCTCTTTTAGACTCACTGTTATAAATCAGAGCAAATAAAAATTCTTTTTCTGCAAGCCTTCTACAGCTTTCTATATTCACTCAGATTTTGTTTTTCACTGTCTTCACTGGCAGTCTGGAGCAACCTCAACACATAACTTCTCGAACTCTCCAGTTAACTTGATAAACAAGAACATATCGCACAAGAGCATATCCCTTTCTCCACAGTTAGATTTCTCTCTCAATGTTGCTCATAGTAGACTCTCAGGTACCCATACTATTACTCTAACAAAACTAACTTTTTTCCAAAGAAAAACTGGAAGAAAATTGAGGACTGTCTGTTGGGTACAAGTATTTCGACAGATAAGCAAAGCTAAGAAATGCAAATGCACATACGTTACATTCCACAGCCATGCACGCCCTTTTTATTCCCTTTCAAAGGGGCAACATAAACAGCTTAATTAATATGACATTATAGCATATGAAAATAAGAAGCAAAAATATGTAATTTTAACTTACGTTTAGAAAGGTCTCAGTATTCAATTTTACTTAGACATTATCTAGACATCCAAAAGTTACTTATTAATCAAGTGTTTAAATAATCTAAAGATCTTGGACTATTTAAAAGGTGACATACTATAAAACATAATTTCTATTGACCTAAAAATTTTGGTAGAATAATTATTCAATTTACTTGAACACAAATTTGTCTTTTATATAATTTTAAACATGATGTAGTATCAGTATGGAGTTTTTGATCAATAAATCAGTATAAAAAGTTTGGGAAATTCAAGATAAAACAAACTTAAATCTTATGAAAAATGGATACTTGTATTTTATTTAATATAAATCAGAGAAAAGACATATAGCTGTTTTTTTTTCTGAAGCCAAAAGTATAAAGCTAGTCTGCTTTTTCCAAAGATTCATCTTAATTATATAAACTTGGAGGTCTTAAATATTTTTAAACTAGCAGTTTTTATAAGAAGTATATATGTTCCAAAAAGCATATAACATTAAAAGTATTAGAAGTTCTGTTTCTTTATTTTCTGTGATATTTGAAGATATCATATTTATGTAAGTGTTTATCTATATAAACCAATCAGAATAGAGCTTCTTAAACTTAGGAGACATTATAAGTTAACATATTAATACCATCTGGTGGTAGGAAAATATTTCACATTCGCATAATGATTGATACAGCCCTTCCCAAATTACAGACACACAGCTTATAGTTTTAATTCTGCAAATTCAGCCGCAGGTCAAAAGTAAATCCAGAAACACAAAAATTCACCAGTCTAGGTCTCAAAGAGCTGCTTGTCTTTCCTGGGGGCACAAAATTCTTAATCAATTTGAGTTTACAAATAGACAAACAGACACACAAAGAGAAAAGACTAGCAAATAGCATTCTTTATCATCTATTACCCAACAGAGGGCATGTCTACATCATCTATCCAATAAATGATTATCTAGCCATTATTAAATGGTAAAATCAGAAAACTGAATTCCCAAACATTGCTGCTACCAATAGGAGTAAATTATCATCCATATATGAAGCAGAAACAGAAACAAAACAAAATTATTGTACAGGAAAAAACAAACCTAGATAAAGTGAATAAGTGAAGTTGAAGTTTTATTGACACTTGGGATTCACTCAAGAAGTCGAGAAAAGATATAACTGGCTTAAACAATCCCTGAGCTTCCAGCACAGCCTGAGTCTAAATCTGAGGCATAGTCTACTTGGCTCAGCAGATGAATCAGCCTGGAAGTCTTGGTGAACCTTGAAAACCTAAAGTACAAGTTTCCAAAGAGTAAAATCATGATCTTTGTGCAAATATAAAATGAATACATATCAATGATTTTATTTAACTCACTAAATAATGAAGAAATCTGTAAGATGTGATGACCCATTAAAAGAACATTTTAGGAGCTAGGATGTTTATAGAAGGATCAGAATGCTTGGTTAGATATAAAATTGGCTAATTTCCACAGGACCATAAAACTTTGGCGTTATTTGTTCTACTGGAGAAAAACTACTTGTATATTTATCAAAAATTCTCCATGTTAACATGAAGCTTGACTAAGCCTAGGAAATTTAATCAATTGTAAACAATCAGTGGCACCGTGTACATTACTGGAGAAAATTTTTGGCAAATCTTCACACCATACAGCATTGAAAGTTCATGCCTACCACTTTTTGAATGCTATTTTTGACTTTTGAATAATTTCTCTTATTTACATCACAGAAACAAAAGAACTGTGGTTTAGTTGGAATTCAATTTAACTTTATGAAGGAAGAGTGAGAACCTGGAATTTTGTAAAGCCATACACAAGAGTTTATTATTCACAAATCCAGCTATTGTGAAATATTAAAATTTTTCTTTACCGTCTCTCCTCTTTCCTTTCTTGTATTCTTCCCTTGTATTCTTCTATCTTCTATCCCTTTCTTGGCATAATTAACTCCTCCTCTACTACCATCCCTATACTAAACGCGTCTTCCAGGAAACCGGAATTGATAGTGCACTCTCACTCTCTCCCTCCCTCTCTCTCTCTCTCTACACACACACACACACACACACACACACACACACACACACACACACACACACACTATTCTCCCTTGCACTGTGCGTGCACCAAATTCAAATTATCCTTCCTTTTCTGAACTCTATTTCACTGCTATTAACCAAATATGTGAATGGCTGAAGGAGGTGATGGATTACTAACACTAAATGAAAGGTAGCTAGCATTGTCGGCAGCTGTAACAGTTAGGTGAATTGGGCTGGCTTCTCAGTTATCAGCAAATATGACACAAGGTTGAAAAGCAATGTGCGTTGTTTACAGATGACATGATTGTCTATGTAGAAAATCCCAAAGAATCAGCAAAAATGCTCCCTGGAACTAATAAGTGATTGTATCAATGTCAGGGGATGCAAGGTTAATATACGAAAGTTAACTGCTTTCCCCTCTACTGGCAATGACCAATTAGAATTGGAAACTAATATGCAACATCTACATTAGCACCAGTAAAATGAAATACTTTAGGTATAAATCTAACAAAATATGTATAAAATCTATATGAAGAAAACTACAAAAATTCTGATGGAAGAAATCAAAGATCTAACTATATGATTGCAACTGTGTGGCACTCTGGAAAAGACAAAACTATAGAGATAGCAAAAAGATCAGTGGTTGCCAGCAGTTGGGGGCATGAAGGGAGGAATGAATAGGTGGAATATAGGGGATTTTGGGGGTGGCGAAGCTAATCTGTGTGATCTGTAAGGGTGGATACAGGACCATATACATTCATTAAAACCCACAGAACTGTGTAACACGAAATGTACGCTAATGTAAACTATGGACTTTAGTTAGTGACCATGTATCAATACTGGTTTATAAATTGTAACAAATGTTACATAACCATACTAATAATGCAAGATATTAACAATAGGGAAAACTGCAGGAGGAATAGAGAGGGGGAAGAGGAAATATATGGGAACACTCCGCACTGTTCTGTAAACCTAGAAACTGCTCTTATAAATATTTTTAAGTGAATTACACAATTTGCAAAATGAACTAGCTTATATTGGCTTTTCTCCAGTGAGTCCAAAATGGGATAGAATATCCACTGACAATCATAATTTTGACTGTAGCACAGGGGGAAACCAACAGGGCATCCTTTTTGGAATGTCAACATGTTTGATCTTAGTTCTGCATAGGTTCAGGTCGTAACGGAATTTGTTCTTTGTGACACAGGTTTGGAAGGTGGGAGCAAAGGGGAGCTTTTCAAGCACCAGGAGTAGCCATGGGACCTTGCATGCCAAACTAAGGACTCCCCCTGCTCTGTTTTCCCAAGGTCATCACACAGTAGAACTTTTTGGAATGAAAGAAGAGTTACAGGGCAATGAAGTGAGGTGGGTGTTGGAAGGTTAAAGCTGAGTTGATACACGTGGGGTATGTCTCACCTAGAGAACAGGTAGTGGTGGTTGTTGGGGTGGGGTGTGTGTGTGGCATGCATGCATTTTGATGGTCCTTTTGCCAGTTATAATCAGAAAGTTATTTCAATTTCTTCTCTGGAGGTATGATTTTTCAGTTCCAGATATTGTATGATTGTGTTCACTATCTCTGTTAGTATAAAACAAGGTGATATAAATAAAATGTTAGCAGAACGTATTGTTTTAGCAAATTAAATTCAGGAATAATATATTCATACATTATTTTGCTAAAAATTCGAAGAAAAAGTAATGATGGGTCAAGTAGAAATAAAGAGAATTAAAATACAGGAAAAAATATGAACAGGTAAACTAGTTTAGGGAAGATGACCAACACACTGAGATGCACCTGTTTATGTTCAAACATAATTTATCATAGTCTCCCTGTTTGAGAAGATTTCATTGTACATATGGACTAGTGTGATAAGTAATTTCATGTGTCAACTCGACTGAGCCATGGGGTGCCCAGATGTTTGATAAAACATTCTGTGTGTGTCTGCGAGGCCGTTTCTGGATGAGACCGACATTTGAATCGGGACTGGGCAAAGTATATTGTCCTCCCCAATGTGTGTGGTTACCCAATCCCTTGAAGGCCTGAATGGAACAAAAGGCGGAACAAGAGAGAATTTATTTTCTCCATCTGAGGATCTTCAAGCTGGGACATTGGTCTTCTTTTGCCTTCAGGCTCAGACTAGAACTCACCACATCGGATCCCCTGCTCCTCGGGCCCTCAGACCACAGAGCTGGGAAACCCTGTCTCCGTGACCGTGTGGGCTGGTTCTTATGCATGTGTCTCCTATTTGTTCTGTCTCTGGAGAACCCTGACTAATGCAGCTATGTACATAACCACACCAAAAAGCTTACTTGTAACCCCAAGAATTTGAAAATGTAAAGACACACAAAAAAAGAGTTTCCTCAAAATTACGAAGAGAGGACGAATAACCATAGACACGCCTTCACGGATGTGCAAAATCGCAGCATTCAGACGATTCCCCTTCAGGCTCCCCACAGCCCTCAGTGTGTTCCCCTTTCCCAGAATACATCACTTGTGCTGCGCTTGGTAATTTAGTGTCTGTCTCTTATCGCCTCTGTGCTGACCTCTTATTTTAGCCATAGGACTGGGAGCCATGTTTCTACATGAGACATAATACCTGTCCACAGAAGGCACTTTACTTATAAATTACATTTTTGCGTAATTCATAGATAGGAGGAAAATGAATAAATGGGTTTTTTTTCAAAGTCAATGTAATTAAAACACAATGGGCAAAATTCAATTGAGGTTTTTCATAGTGAAATCAAATATCGTATTGGGCAAAAACAAAACATTAATTATAGGCTTGAAAATGACAGGAAAACATTAAAAATGACAGACTATAACCCAATTTGAAGTTATATTAAAAATCCTCCTGTTTAGAATTTCAATCTTATTTCTCATTTGACAACTTGAATTTATGTTCTTTTGCCTTTCAAATCAAGTATATTAGGCATATAAAATTAAATAAGCTGTCCAATAAATGGATTTTACCGTTGAAATACAAAGTAAAAAATTGGGTAAGTTAAACTAAGTTAGGTATTTTTATACTGTGTGTGGCTTTGTTTTGTTTCAATTTTCTAAAAGAAAATTGGCAGCAGCTGGAGACATGTGGTAGTAAAAACTAAAGTGTGGAGATTCTGATATACATTTTTCATATACTTCATAAATATAACATTTTATTTTTAGAATATTAATAAAAATGTTCTGCCCTACCCTTTAAAAACAGACACAGTCTATACTTTGAGATTAAATGAGAAAGAAATCAGAAAGTAATGTCTAGAAAAAAATACGGGAAAATGTAAAGTAATAAAACAGACTATGACTGCATATCCAACCATCAGGGATGCAGGAGACGAACGTTGCTCTCACGTGTACCTCGCAGACTCTCTAAAGGCAGGAAGAATGGTGTTTGTCGATCTGATGCACCATAAAACATTAAGTTACCCGTAACCAGTGAAATTTAGCAGAAGTTAAATACTCAAGGACCTGGCAGCTTGATGCAAATATATTAATATTTAAAACTGATTTTACTATCAGAAATGATTAGTATGACCTCAGGATCTTTTCTTTAATTTCCCTAATGTCTTTCTAAGCAAAAACTACATTCTTAAGTCTCTTACTGAGTGGAAACTAACCCTAATATGATTTATGCAACCTAATCCTGATGCAAAAATCTTAATGCGCAATTAAAACAGTTCTACGCTGAAAAAAATGTCCTGCATAATCACCTCGACACGGGAAGTAGTAAAGCAGAAAACAAGCATAATTTTTTTAAATGCCCCTTAATTTTGAAACCAATAGAAATGAAACTGAAATCTCTACAATTGCTTTCATTAATTCTACCATAACATTTTAATATATTTTAATTTAGAAAAATACTGACTTTTTAATAAACGATGCGAAACAAGATACAACAGCATAAAATATTCCATTCTATCTCATGTACTCAGTGGGTTTTTCCTCTTTATATCGTTTACTTATTTTTAATTGACAAGTAAAAAAATATATTTATGGACTGCAATGAGATGCTTTGGTAATGTTCACGTTGTAAATGACTAAATCAAGCTAATTAATGTATCTATCATCTCACGTCTTTATCATTATTGCGGTAAGAACATTTAAAACCTACTCTCCCAGTAATTGTCACCATGTTGTAAAATAGATCTCCAGAATTTATTCCTTCAACTTAATTGAAACTTTTACATATGTATATATGTATATGTATATAAAATATATGATGGAGACAATAGAATGTCCAGGAAGCCACTGGCAGGAGGCCCAGCCTTGCCCAGGGAGGGCAGGAATCTCTGGCTGTTGCTGAGGGTGACCATGCACCAGTTTGCCGGGACAGTCCCGGGTGGTGTCTGCCATGGTGGCATAATTAAAACTCTTGCACCTTTCCACTCTCGGACCTGTCTCACTTTGGACTATAAATGACATGGCCAGCCCAGATCTGCCACTGGGTGTCTTTCTTCTCCGGGAAAAGGGCAAGCTCCTCAAGGGCCTACATCATGTTGTACATGTCTTTTTATTTATTCCTGGCAGCCTCCTGTGCAGCTTTGGGGATGTGATAAGCCGTGCATACTTAGAGAAGGAAATAATGATTGATGTTATGCCTGCTATGTGACATGTAATGGCACACATGTCATTTCCACATCTATGACATGAAGCGTCACCCCTGCTTACAGCTGGGGGAGAGGTCAAGCCCTCACTTGAGTTCAGCCAGGTGGTACCTGGCCCAGCCGGACCCATCTTGGGGATCTCTCACTGCCTCTCACGCCCAGTCCCACCACCGCAGCGCTGTGGCCCCTGCCTTTGTCAGAGGTTCCCTCTGCAGCGAGTCGCCTCGTGTGTAGCTTTGGACAGAGTGAAGCCCTTGAGGTCCTGAGGGGCCATTGTCTTTTCTGCCCAGATCCCTGGGCTCCCCACAGGCCCTGGTACTCAGGACAGTGTGTCCTCATCCTGCCTCGTGGTCAGGGACTGGAAACTCCCTTGGACTAACTTCAAGTTCAATGCCAAATTCCTGGGAAAAAGCCCAGGAAACCATGAGCGTCTCGCAAGATCCCGAGACCAGACAGAGTGACTCACAGGGATACCGCCCCCCACATTTTCCCTCCCTACTCACCCCAGGGCTCCCCTTGCACCCCAGGAATTATTTCCATCTGGCCTTCTCATGCCCAGGGCTGCTCTGACTCCAATGCTTCCACTGGTTTTCACCTGTCTTGCCATGATTTACACTGTCTTCTTCCAAATGCGAGTTAGGTTCAGAGTAATTTTGCAAGTTATAAAATAATTTACTACTTGTGGTTTTATGGCACCAAATAAAATTTTTAAAGTAAAAATAATTTTGGACTCTTTACTACCAAGTAGAATATTGTCTAAGTTTATCACAGTGCTAGCTAATTCCACAATCTAATAATGGAAAAAACATAATAAGTTAAAATATTCTTGTGAATTCTAAAGCACACCAGTCACAGTAAATTTCAATTGTTTGTGTGCTCGTTATTTAAAACATGCACATTTCATCAGAAATATGTTTACATAATATGTGTGTATTACATGATATTGTAATATCAGCTGCAATTATTTCCTTAAATGAGTTTCTGAAACAAAAATGTTGGTCTCAGCACAAATAAAGAAGTAATTTGACGCAATATACTACCAAGTGTTACTGAGGACATCTCTTGAAGTATCAAGAAACTACTTTTGGGAAGAGATGAAATATGCATTGGTGCCTTACAGAAGGCCAGAATTCAGGCAATCTTCAAAGGGGACGGAGGCAACCCAGGGAGCAGGATATGGAAAATGAGGCACAGAGACAGGAAAAAGCATAACGACAAAACAGACGCATAAACAGGAAACACTGAAGGATTTTGAGATGCGTTAGACATGTTACAATCTCCATACAGCAATGTTAGAAGACAGTCACCATTTCTGCCCTTCCTGGAGTCCATTTGCTCAGGGTAACAGCAGGATTTCTTCACAGTAGACGGCAGCAGCTGCCTCACAGGGAATGCTGGAGCGGAGCACCATGCGTGTTAAGGAGGAGCACATTTGAGAGAGGATTGGAATAGATAAGCTATTTTCTACTTTACCTTGGACCCGACCACCTTGACTATATGTTAGATAGTTTTGTTTTCCTCAATGGGTCTTGAATGTGTTGAAAAAAACAAATACCATATAGTTACCATGAGGCTTTCTGTTCATGGTCTTCTTTCCTCTAACTAAGCCTATAATTTTACTCACAGATATTATCCGATTGAAACCCATGAAACATGATCTTAGAAAACTGTATACGAAATATTTGTGTAATGAATACTATGGAATAGGAAAGACGTGTTTCTAAAGACATAAGTTCACGTTGAGCATAAATAAGACTGGGAATTTTCAATTGAAACAAAGGCACAAAGAAATATTTCACCCGAGTTAATAAGTACACAACAGTACTTTATTTCTCTATACAACTCCTTCTGGTAAAATTTAACTAAATGACAATCACTTTAGTCATGACTATTTTAGTCACCCTGTTGGATACATCAATGTTTTAAGGCAGCATTTTTCAAAATAAGTTCCTTAAACACTAATCCACAAAACATTCCTCTTCAAAAAATATGCCATGACAGATGGAAATAAAACTCAGTGGAAACCGTGCAGGTGGGAGGGCGGAGGAGGGGATGGGTGAAATCATACCTAACAGGTACAATGCACACCATCTGGGTGATGGGCACACTTGTAACTTTGACTCAAGCAGTACAAAAGCAATCCATGTAGCCAAAATATTTATACCCCCATAATATTCTGAAGTTTTTAAAAAAATGCCATGCATAAATAGGTTTAAGGACCACCACACATGCTATCCCCCTTTTTGAAATTATGTTGGCACTAGCATATTAAAGTTCCTAAGACATTCTGCAGTAAATAAACCTATTTAGCATTGCTTATCAATTTCCTGTGAGGACTTGCCACCTTTGAGCCTTACAGGGCCCCAGAGCTCTAACCAAGTGTCCTCCGTTCTCATCAGCTATGCCCCCCACCCAGCAGGAATGCTCCCCACCCCCGCCATCTAGTTCCCTACCAGCTGGACCAGCTACACACCACCTGGTCTTCAATCTGATGGCTTCCTCTAGCTGCCAGCCACGAAATTGTTTAAATAAGCCAATCATACCCTCCCACAGGAACAGGAGTCACCCCTCCCCCTCCTGATTCCACGTGGCCCACTTCCCGCAGCCCCTCGGGTTCACTCAGCTCCCAGGTGCAACTCTCATGTGTCCCTGCCTGGTGAGCAATGTCCTCCTCCCCTGGCTGGGAGTATATGTGGCTAATAAACCGATGCTGGTCTCATCTGTCCAGTGTCAGGTGTTGTGTGTTTGGCCACCTTGTACTACATAAGGTGGGGAATCCCTCCTTCACCTATGGGGTAAATAGGAGGAGATCAGAACACACAGTTTCCTGTCCCTTTTTAAAAACAGAACTCTTTTGTGTTTTCCTTTGGAATTAGCCTCTCATGTACCCATGTATACATCTGGAAAAATGTTATATTGTGTTATTGAGTAAAGACTCTGTGGCTGAAGAATTATCTAGGTTTTATTTTTTGGAGATCAGTCATCAAATAGATAGTAGAAAAGAGCAAAAAGAACAAAACTTTTCGCTGAGGACCTGCTATGTGCAGTGGACTCTGTCCTCAGAGTACTAAGAGGTACAAGAAGGCATCTAAGGATTGTGAGATCTGGTTTGAAAATTTCATTTTGGTTTAAAATATTAAAATTTTTATGGAGGAGTAGTCATGAATGGTCAAAGAGGTTGGGAAGGAAGATGAGATATTAACTGGTCTCCGGAAGAACGGTGGGATGCAGGCAACGGGGAGACAAAGGAGAAGGGCAAGCAGAGCGTAGTGCATGTAAGAGCTGAGGCACGGTCCGGGGAAAAGGCAGCCTACTGTGTTTGGAGAACCGAGAATAGAGAGGGACATACTACAGAGTACAGGTTTTTGTAGGGAAAAAAATATGAAAAAATTTGGAAATGGGTCATGCATCACATAACAACATTTTAGTAAATAATGGACCGCAAATACAACGATGGTCCAATAAGATTATAATACCATATTATACTGTGCCTTTTTTATATTTAGATGTGTTTAAATACACAAATACTTACCATTGTGTTACAATTGCCTACAATATTCAGTATAATAACATGCTATACAGGTTTGTAGCCTAGGAGCAATAGCTATACCATATAGCCTAGGTGTGCAGTGGGCTATACCACCTAGGTTTGTGTAAGCACACTCTATGATGTTCACACAATGGTGAAATCACCTGACAATGCATTTCTCAGAATTTAACCCTGTCATTAAGTAATGCATGATTGTAGGACACTTTGGAAGGAATAAAATGACTAGTAAAGGTGCTAAAATTTATCTGGGAGGCAATAAAATGATTAATGCTGGCTGAGGTCAGAAATGATGTCCAAAAAGAACGAAAGGTTCTCATTTCTCACTGAATAGCTGACATTAAAAAGGGATATAAGATAACCACTAAATTTCTGAACAAAGTTGAATTTCCCACAGTGTCTTTGTTCTGAATTTCAGTGGTTATGTTAAAATTACATGAACTTTAACAAACTAAAAACTGAAAATCTCCAAATACTTGGAATTTAACAGCACCCTTTAAACAAAATCATGGGTCAAAGAGAAAGTCTCAAGGGAAATTAAAAAATATTTGAGCTGAATAAAATGAAAATATAATATATCAAAACTTGTGTGATATAGATATCACACAAGATAATACAGTGCTTACAGGGAAATGCATAGCATTTGGTGCTTTCATTAGGAAAGAAGAAAAATTTCAAAATAAAATTTTAAGCTTCTACATTAAGAAATCAGAAAAATAAGAGGAAAGAAAACCCAAAACACCCAGAAAAATGGGGATAATATAAATAATATAGTAATATAAATAAGAGCAGAAATAATGGAATTAAAAACAGAAAAAATAGAGAAAATCAATGGTTCTTAAAGATTAATAAAATTGATAAACCTCTAGCTATACTTACAAATATTAATAAAAAGGAGAGATAACACAAACTACTAATATCGAGAATGAAAGAGGTCATATTACTACAAACTCACAGACATTATAAAAATAATATAGAATATTACTAGTAACTGTCTTCATAAGAATTTAACAAGTTAGAAAAAATCAGCCATTTCCTCGAAAGTAGTAACAAAGTAAAATTTGCCCGAGATGAAATAGATAACCTGAATAGTCCTGTATCTGTAAAAGAAATCATATTTGTAGTTAAAAACCTTATTAAAAAGAAAACTCTATTCAGAGATCATTTCATGAATACTACCAAACATTTAAAGAAGTAATAACACCAGTTCTACCCCAATCCCTTTAAGAAATAAAAAAGGAAGGAACATTTTATTCATATTAAATGTTTTCTAATTTCCCTTGAGATTTCCTCTTTGACTCATAGTCTTTTTTTAAAAGACTGTTGTTTAATTTCCAAGTATTTGGAGATTTTCCAGTTTTCATTGTGTTAGAGTTCATATAATTTTAACATGACTACTGAAATTCTGAACACAGATACTGTGAGAAGGGTGTTCACATGCATCCCTTTTAATATTTGGTATTTATATATTTAAAAAATTAGAACTCTTTATACCTTATATATGAGTCTAAAATTACCCTGGTACAAAAATTAGACAAATGCATTCCAAGTAAAGAACACTACAGACTAATACCCTTCATGACATAGATAATTTCTCAAAAATATTAACCAATCAAATACATCAATATATCACAAAAATAATACACAATGGTCAAGTAATATTTTTCCTTAGGAATGCAAGGCTGGTTCAATATTCAAAATCAATCAAGAGTAACCCATCAAATTAACAGTCTAAAGAAGATAAAACCTTAAGATTATATCAAATGAAACAGAAAAAGCATTTAAAAAGTTCAACACCCATTCACAATAAGCATTCTCAGTAAAGTAGTAATGGAAACTTTCTTAACCTGATTTTTAAAAATGGCATCTACAAAAAATCACATCTAACATCATACCTAGCAGTGAGATACTGAATGCCTTCCTGCTCCCCTGCCCCAAGACTGAAGAAGACAAGTATATTTAATCTCACCACTCGTATTAGATGTTGTACTTAAAGTCCCACTCAGTGCAATGAGACAAGAAAAAGCAATATTGCACAGATTGTTAAGAAAAATTAAAAACTATCATTATTCAGAGAATGCATGGTTGTCTATGTGAAAAATATCAAGGAATCTACAAAAAAATCTGGAACTAGTAAGCTTAGCAAGATCACAGGGTACAAGAACATCTTTCAGAAGTTAATTGTTTTCTATATAACAGTTAAAAATAATTGGAAACCAATATTTGAAAAAGAATACCATGTGCAATCGTTCTCAAAAAATACTTTAGTATACATACAAAATATGTTCAAGATCTATATGCTAAAAACTATGCAAAGCTGATGAAAGAAATCAACAACCTAAATAAATCAATGGATTGGAAGATTAAATATAATTAAGATGTCAATTCTTCTCGAACTCATCTAGAGATTGAATGTAATTCCAATCAAAATCCCAATAGAAGTTTTTATAAATATAAACATATTCTAAATCTGTATGTAAAGAAAAAGGAATTAGAATAACCAAATGATTTCAAAAAAAGAACAACAAAGTAGGAGAACTTACACTATCCATTTTAAACCAAAACAAAGTCACACCAATCAAGAAAAACTCTGTGGTAATTGAGAAGGTAAAGACACAGTGAGATAGAATAGGGAGTTCAAAACTAGACCCATCCAAATAATCTCTAATTGGTTTTGGACAAAAATGCAAGGGCAATTCAATTCAGTAAGAATAGTCTTTTCAACAAATAGTGTTAGAACAATTGGACAACCATATGCAAAAACATGAACTTCTACCTAAATGTCACACTTTATACAAAAATTAACTCAAGGAGATTCACAAATGTAAATATAAGACATAAAACTACGCAACTTTTGGAATAAAACTAGAAAAAAATCTATGCGACCTTGAGTTCTTAGATTTAAGGCCAAAAGAATAATCCATTAAAAAATTGATAAATTGGACTATCAAAACGAAAAATGTTCTTCAAAAGACACTAAGAGAATGAAAAGAGATGCTATAGACAGGGTGAAAATACTCACAAATCATACGTCTGACAGAGGACTTATGTCCAGAATAGATTTAAAATTTCTAAGAAATGAATCGAAAAAATAGTCCAATAAAATTTGGCAAAAGCTTTGAACAGATGCCAAAGGTAGCACAAAAGCACATAAAAAGATGTTCAACATCATTAGAAACAGAAATTAAAATCACTATAAAATAGCTATTTCTTACACAGAAATCACAATACCAAGTGCTGTTGAGAATAGGAAGCAACTGAACTCTCGTATGTTGCCCGTGAGAATGCGAATGGCACAGCTCCTCTGGAAAACAGCTGGGCAGTGTCTCACAAAGTTGAACACGCACTCACCATATGACCCAGCAATCCCACTTACGGATATTTTCCATTAAGAAGTTAAAACTTACTTTCTTACAAAAATCTATACACAACTGCATGCATTAATAGCAGATTTATTAATAATTGTTGAAAATAGGAAAAAACCTCAAATATCCTTCAATAGGCAAGCATGTAAATAAACTGTAGTACATTTATACACTGCAATGCAACTCAATAGTAAATAAGAACAGAAGATTCATACACAAAGATTATGCCCAAATCTCAAAAATATTGTGCTGAGTTCCAAAAACAAAGTCATCTCAAAAGATTACATACTATATGATTCCATTCATGGGACATTCTGGAAAATGCAAAACTGTAGAGAAGGAGCTCGGGAATTGCCAGGGGGTTAGGTTGGGGGGAAGATTTGACGCCGTAGGGATACCCACCACGGGAGAGTTTTTTGAAGTGTTATGAAATTCGGTATCCTGATGGTGGTGTTGGTTATTAGAATCTATGTGTATTAAAATTCAGAATTGTACACCAATAAAGAGAACATTTTATTCTATGTGATTTTTTTTAAACAATGATGATTTTTAAAATATCAGAATTTATAAAAGCCTGCCAGTTGCCTTGAATGGGTAAATAAATAAGAAGCTTATTGTTTAGGAGAAAAGGCATTGTTTTTATGGGTAGACTGGACAGGAAGATAGCTGGAATGAGCAATAAAACAACCCTTGTTATGACACACACACCATGTGAATTGAGACAGAGGACAGGGAACAAAGAAAAGACCAGCACCCTGTCCCACCCAGTCCTGAATGGAAACGGTAGCAGTGTTGTGGTTTGGGGGTGGCCCTGGGAGTCATTCATTTAATAAATATTTATGGAGCACCTACCATTTGCCAGACGGTGATCTAGGCTCTACGAATACAGCAGGGTATAAAATAAAGTCCCTGGTCTCAGGGGCATACAGTCCAATTTATGAAAGGTCATGGAAGCTGCTGCCAAGACCACGGCAGAGCAAGGGGAACAGAGATGATGGCAGGTGGTGTGGTGGCCATGGCAGAGTGATCTGGGGCAGTGATCCCTGCTCTGGATGTGTCACTTTGATAAGGGGACACATGGAAATGGCTTAAGTGAAGCCCGTAGAAGGGGCAAGGGCACATCCGGAGTTGAGATTTTCGATCTGAGGACGGTGCGAGCTTCCCAAGTCCCAGGAGCAGCAAGGAGGACGTGAGGCTGGAGCAGAGCGGGTGGGCTGGGAAGGGGTGAAGCCAGAGCAGCAGGAGGTGTCATGTCGAGGAGGGCCTTGGAGGGCCACGTGCAGACTTCGGACTGTCCCCTCAGTGAGCTGGTGAACCACCGAGGGTTGTGAGCAGAGGAGGGATAGGATCTGAGCTATGCTTTTAAAGAATCGTTCTGGGTAATGCGTGGGCGCTAGTGCCCAGGAGAAAGAGAGCGACGAGTTAGGAGGTGGCTTCAGGAGCCTCCTGAGAGTCGCAGTGGCTGGACCACACGGAAGCAGTGCGGGTCACGGGAGGGGCGACGTGGATGTGCTTCAAAGTCAGACACAGGAGAATTGCTGTGGCATGGGACGTGGCGTGCGTGGCAGTGCGAGGCTTTCAAGGTTTGGAACTTGAGCAGCTGGGTGCCAGGGGTAGCCATTTGATGAGATGGGAAGTGGCTTGAGACAGGCAGGTTTGGAAGGATCCAGAGTTCAATTTTCACCGTGGTAAGTATGAGATGACGAGTAGATGTCCACGTGGAAATGCCGCGAAGGCAGTTGGATCTGTGAGTCTAGAGTTTAGGGTAGAAATCAAGGTTTGAGATGAAAACTAGTAACTGGATCCTTTCAGATGGAAACTTGATAACCATAAACAGTGTTTGAAGAATTCGTTTGCTATCTCATGCGGATAGGTTGGAGAGAACCTGAAGGTAAAGACCGATAAGGAAACCGCTGCAGCTGTCCCAGCATTGGAGGGCTGAGGCCTGGGGGGTTTCAGCACCAGTGGCCGAGGACAGGCAGCAAGTCACGCAGCGCACAGCCTATCAGGAGAGTGAGCCAACGGTACTCTAAGTGCGAGCCTGAATGACAGAACAGTTGTCTGGAATATGACAGAAACAAGGGAAGAGAGAGGAATTCATGTAAAAAAAAAGATGGCTTACTTTTTAGATAACCTGAGGTGATAGAATATTCATGTTTAGATATCCAGTTAGAGATGTGGGCCTAGCACTAAGTAGAGGATATAAGAACATGAGAAATGGAAACTTCTGGTCTCTAATAACAACAATAACATCCATGGCTAACATGTATTAAATCCTCACCATGTGCTAAGCATTGTTCTAAGCCTGCAATACATGTTCTCTAACGTAGGTTTAGCAGAGATTCCGCAGGTTAGGAGCTTTCGTTGTCCTCATTTCCAAGGTGGGAGAGTGGAGGTGCAGAGAGGTCGAATACCTAGCCCAGGGTCCCAGGGTTCTGGCTGCAGAGTCTGACCCTGGAGGGCCCATTCTGAACCACAGGGCTATACCCTGGGTTGTGTTAGACCCAACTCAAAGCTTATGAAAGTCTATATGCTATATGTTTCCATTTATGTGGCATTCTGGAAAATGCAAAACTATAGGGAAGGAGATCTGGAATTGCCAAGGGATTGGGGTGGGGGGCAGATTTGACTTTGTAGGACACTGTGAATGAGTTTTTTGGAATGATAGAAATATTTTGCATTTTGTTGGTTACAAGAATATATATGTACGTTAAAACTCAAAAGTGTATATCAATAAAGAGTGTATTTTATTCTATGTGACTTTTCTGCTACTTTGGCATAAGGATTATTTTGAGCTGAGCACATTTGAGATTCAACAAATGCAGAAAGAATCCTTCCTGGAGCTTCCCTCATCCAGCTAACAGCAGAGACTCCTGATAGATAAGGACACCATTCAACAGCAACAACGGTTTTAAAAAGTGGTAGCGTTTCCTTTAAGCTCAGCCTTTAATTTTTTTAAAAAAAACTTTCTTAATAATTTATAAAGTTGATTTTAAACCCTCTCAAAGTGGGGTCTGAGAAGTAGGACCATTAAATCTGAAATAGATTTAGAGGCTGCTGACAACTGACCATGCAATCATGGTCAGAGCCCTGAGATGAAATCTCTCCGGTGAAGAAACAACCCACTAAGAAATCTTCGTTTTGCATTAAGCATATTCTAACATATTTGAAAACATCATGGCATTCCTACTGGGTCTCAATAAAAAAAAAAATCAAACACTACTTATTAACATGAAAGAGAATCCTTTTAACAGGATTGGGGGCTGAACTGGAAAGTAAACAATAAATTCTAAAGGAAGAGAAATGCCATTCGGGAGCAAGAGAGCCAGAGCAGGTCAGAGAGGAAGGCCCAGGGCTCCCACAGCAAGGAGAACGTGAAGTCAGCCTTTGAAGGCCATCGGAGTGTGCTAGCCCCAAATCTGCTATTTGGGCATAAGTATTATTTCGAGCCGAGCACATTTAGGATTCAACAAATGCAGAAAGAATCTTTTCTGGAGCTTTTCTTATCTGACTAAAAGCAGACACTCCTGAGAAATAAGGACACCATAAATCCCCTCTCCCAGGGAGGTTTTATGCTCATGAAGAAGATGAAAATTCAGCACCAAGATGGACCTGTCCAAACAACCCTTGGTAAGAGAGCCCCTACCTGCCATTAGTTTCCTCCATCTGTTTACCTTCCCACAGTTTGCCACCCTCTGAAGCCCAGAACTCTTTTCCTTTGTCCTGTCATGTCTCCACAATTTATTACTCTTTGCTAAAAATATCAGATAAGCTCTCAGCTCTGTCTGCTCTTTTAGGCTTCTCTCCTTTTCTAGGAAGGCCCCCGGGTCATGTAGAAATTAACGTTAAATAAAAATGTGTATGCTTTTCTCCTGTTAATCTGTCTTTTGTCAGTCTAACTCGCAGGGCCCCAGGAAAGCAACTTAAGAGGGTAGAGAAAAAAATTTTTTCTATCCCTACACTTGCTAACTGGATTGAACTGAATTCATATTTCTAAATAATTCTTCAGTGTAAAACTAGGAAGGGTATTGTCCTAGTCCATTTTGTGCTGCTATAACATCATACCCGAGACTGGGTAATTTGTAAAGAACAGAATGTGTTGGTTCAGTCCTCGAGGCTGAGAAGTCCAGCATCAAGGTGCCAGCATCGGGCAAGGGCCTTCTTGCTGCATCAACATGTGGCTGAAAGGCAGAAGGGCAAAGGGGCAGGGAGAGAAAGGCTGAACTCGTCCCCTTATAGCAGCATTAATTCCACCCAATAGGGCAGAACTTCATGGCCTAATCACCTCTTAAATGTCCTGTCTCTTAATACTGTTAATGGCAATTAAATTTCAATACAAATTGAAATTTAATACAATATAATACATAATACAAAAGCTAAGAAAGCAGAGTTTATAGCAGTGATGTCATTAATAAGGTTAATTCAGTTTGTCAGAGCAGTGTGGTGCATTTATCCCCTACACGGGTAACTTTACACAGAGAAGACTGATCCTACAAAGAGACCAAGTCAACGTGGGCTAATAGATACCACCATAAGCATGTCAGTAAGAGTAGAAATTCATCTCCGCTCCCAGAAAATTCATTCCAGCTGATGTCAGTGGGTCAACAGTATATGTGTGTGGCAGACTAACCATTTAGACACGAAATTGTCTTAGAAATTACTCTAAATAGAAGAATATCCTTGTGTAAAAACAATATTCATGAAGTTGTTCATTGAACCAAAGCAGAATACCTCAAACGCACTTGTCCGTAGCATTAAATGAAGGCAAGCTCTGTCTGTGTAGAAAGCAGTCAACACCAAGAGGCAGAACTTTCAGAAGGCCATTCAAGGATGTGATGAGTGTCCCAGCTCAGCAGGGATCTGGCTGGTACTGTTTCACTTACCAGGTCTCTTCCGTGAGTAAAGCTGCACCAGGGCATTTCACCAACGCAGTCCCTTCTCTGCCAAAGCTAAGGACAGATGCAAATGGCTACTGCAGACTTCTTGATATAGAATCACTAAAATGTGCTTGAGCGAAGGATACTGAAATTACTATTTTTGTATTCTTGACACACAATTGAATGGAATAATTGAATAAAAAGTAACTGTTGAAATTAAGAAAGACTTATTTTTTATGATAGGGGCACATTAGACAAAAGACCAACAAAAAAATTTCAAATTTCCACTAAGGATACAGAAAGCCAATCTCAATTAACCAAGAAATTACAACCTCTTACCTCTTTCTCCTAACATCACTCAAGAAAAGGACTTAAAACCTGTCTTAGTCCATTCCTGCTGCTATAACAAAATACCTTAGCCTGGGTAATTTAAAAATAATAGGAAATTATTTTTATGATTCTGTAGGCTTAGAAGTCCAAGATCAAGGCACCGGCAGATTTGGTGTCTGCTGAGGGCCCATCACCATTCGTGGCACCTTCTTGCTGAATCCTCACATGGCGGAAGGGCAGAAGGCACTAGCACTGTGTCCTCACGTGGCAGAAGGGATGGAAAAGCCAGGCAGATCTCTGAAGCCTCTTTTACAAGGTCGTTAATCCCATTCATGAGAGTGGGATTTAATCACTGCCCCAAAGACCCCACCTCTTAATACTATTGCATTGGGGATTAAGTTTTGACATACATTTTGGAAGGACACAAACATTCAAACCATTCAAACCACAGAAGAAACATACATACGCAAGTATTTTCCCCTTCATTATGTGATAACTGTATCAAAAATGTGAAATATTTAGAACAGAGTTGCATAGCAAGACATTTATAACTATATACTTAAGGACTACTTAATGCTGTTATTCAATGTTTGTATAAACACAGTCTGAATATCTGAGGGAATACTTTATTCCCAGATAAACTAAGGGGGAAAAATAGTAGTTTGGAATAACATCCCTGTGACTAATCTAAAAAAACTAATGGCAGAAAAAAAAAGTAGCAGAAGAGTATTTCTAATTATCCTTCTGAAGAATAAACTTTTATTTTTTTGGCCTTCAACTATCCCGTCATAACCTTGTTTAATGGACCGGTCCCCTACATGAGGAAATGAAGATAAAATTCCCTCCTGGAAAGATGGAGGAAATATCTGAATATATGCAAATAATGTTCATACAACTGATTGAAAATTAAAGCATTTCTTTCCCTTTCTGGAAAAAATCTAAATAAAAACCTTAATATTTAGCTTACTTAGTAGGTCATCTCACTACTGGTTTTACTATGACAATTATAACTGGAGATTCCAGGTTCCTTGTGATAATCACACGTCACTTCTTCCAGGCAGGTTCTGGCCTCTGGAAGTCCTGCTTCAATCCCATCCTTGAAGTCGGTTCTGGCAAATCCAGCCGCCTGTATTCCACAACTAATAAATCCTGCGCAGTTCATGGAAATACCATCTACAAAGTGTCTCATCTCGAAAGCTGGGCTGCAGACCATTTTTTATTTGCAATTAATTATCTCCAGCTGTTGGAGAGCAAGGAAAGAACATTCTAACCTAAAGCATCAGACAGATATTCTTCATACCCTGGGGGTGCAAAGTGCATTTTGCTCATTTGAACTCAACAGCACTGGAAGGGAAATTAAACAATATTTAAGCCAACATTCCCAGCTTTGCAGGAAAAAAGTGAGGCTGAGAGACAATGAGTCATATGCCCGAGGTCGAACTTTTCATTAGTGATTGATCCACAATATATTCTGAATCTAGAGGTTTTGTATGATATGTTACATTAATAGCATGTTCTTCTCAACATGCTATTTTTCTGTTTTCTGTTTTCTTATGCAGGAATGCCAGATAACTTCAACCTATCCTCAGTCGTACGTTGCCAAGGAGCGAGTGAGTGAGTGTGCACACGTGGCGGGTGGGCATGGAGAAGAGTAGGTGATGGCGGGAGGAAGAGTATGGAAGGAGCGACACGAGTGAAGGTGTCCGTGTCCTCTCAGATCATTTCTGACAGCCATTTGAGCCAGAGGAGAGGCCATTTGGAGTTGAGCTTTTTCTGCCTGCTCTCAGCACACCTCCTGGGAATGGTGTAATGCGATGACTTGGACAAAGGGTGAGCAGCTGGAGAGGGTAATAAGAAAGAGAAAGAAATTGGAATCCATAAAGTACAGCCCCTGAATTACTGAGCATTGGCTACAAAATTACGTTTGGAGAGTATTGAAATGTCATCAAAGCTTTAGGTAATAGAGTCGAGAATGAATAATGCAAGCATTGTGCTCAGTATCATAATCATAAGGTACTAGGTAACAACCAACTGTCTCAAAAAGCCCTTTTAGGTACTGAGGCACACCCTCTCAGCACGACTCGCAAATCCCCTTGGAGACGCACGTCGATGACCATGGAGCCATTGCAGTTCATTTGGTACGCAGGGCTGCGCACTGGTCTTCCATTTATAGCATCCTCTCTTCCTCCCAGCAACTTGGCAACAGCGCAGCTGAGAGCTGAGATTAGGCGAAGGGATCGAAGGCAGGTCAGCATTCCGCCCTTCGGCCCTGCGCCACCACGAAAGGGGCAAATTATGTCGGCCCCTCTCCATGCCTTCCCAAGTTCTCACCTGTAAAATGTTAACGGTCATCTGCGAAATGCAAACCATGCATTTCCTTGTGCTCTCAGAGCATGTCGAGAAGGATTCATGAGATCACGGCGACCAAAATGCCCAGTCATTGTGCTGCCTCTGGTGGGGATCCACCGTCCCCTCCACCGTCCTCGCTGAGTGGGGCGGCTTCACCGCCCCTGGACCGCGTGAGCTACGACCGGGATAGCACTTTCGTTCTCACACGTCTCACCTACACACACTCTCACACACACATTCACGTCCACTGACATGCACACGCACACACAACACACACGCACGTTCACACACACCACACATACACACTTTCATACACACCGCATGCCAGACACACACTCACACACACCACACACATCACATACACACCACACTCTCACACACACCACATATACCACACACACACCTTTCCATGCACACCACGTTCTATACCACATACACTCTCACACACCACACGCCACACACACCTCACGCCATACACACACCACACACCATACACACACCACACATCACACACACCTCACACACCTCACGCCATACACACCTCACACCATACACACACCACACACCATATACACACCACACATCACACACACCTCACACACCACACACACCTCACACCATACACACACCACACATCACACACACCTCACACACCACATACCTCACACCATGCACACACCACACATCACACACACCTCACACACCTCACACCGTACACACACCACACACCTCACACCATACACACACTACGTACCACACATACTCTCACAGACCACACACACACCCCTCATGCTACCCATATGGTGCCTGTACCACTGCTGAAATAGGCCGTGCCCCTGAGGCTCTGGGTATGCTGTTCCCTTTGCCTGTGACGCCCTCTCCCCGCCCAGCCCCTGGACGCTGCTCATCATCCTTGAGAATTCCTGTGATCAGACCCCGCAATCTCCACGCGGCCTCCTCTGTTCCCTCCAAAGCTTCACAGGTCCTCTCCTACTGCCTTCCGTGGAATCCTCTGCTCCTGTCTGCAAGAGCCCTTAAGTTGCAATATGGGGATCGTGTTGACCTGAGACATTCTGCCTTGATCAGAAAACTCTGAGAAGTGATCATCTGAACAATTTACCCATCATCCTGTGAAAACAGCAAGCTTTGGTGAACCCAACACTTCCACGCCTCCACCAGTGTGCACCCCGCACACACGTTCCATTGCCTGGGAACCTTTGTGGTTATCAGCACTGTCTTTGCTTTTGGACGCACATCCACATACCACAACACCACCACTCTGTGCAGCGCGTAGCACACAGATGGACTTACAAGCAGAATGAACAGGCGGTACTTCGCTCGCACACCCTGGCGGCCCCGCTTCTGTGCTGAAATTGGTGGCACCCTGTCGCTTTTTGCATTGTCGATGGTTTTCTTCATTCCCACATCTCTTACCCCGCCTCCTTGCCAAGAATTTGCCTTTTGTTTGGAAGCCTTTCTTTTGAGTTCTTAAGTGAAGGTTTTTTTAATGCTCCTTTCTTGGCAAATATGCTCATTTTGCAAAATCCTTACTTATCAAGTCCAAGAAACTTTTAGCCAAGAATCATAAATTCTCAGTGTTCCTGGGCTCTGACTTCTGGTTCCACTATCGGAGCATTTGCTTCCTTCATACGCCAACCCTTCCCTCCCTCACTGCTCTCCATGCAGAAGGCCTGCCTCCCACACCCGCTCTGTACCTAATTCTGGCAACTTTAAATTATGAATTTTCTTGCATGTGAGAACATTTAGGAATCCTCCACTTTTTTCAGTGTGAACATTTAGTACAAATGGCAGGCCACACAGGAAACGCCTGCAAACTGCGGCAGTCAAAAGTGGATGACTTGGTCCCTTCACCTCCGCGCAGGAGTGCACATCGCCCATGGCTGCCTGGCCCCAGAAGGTCTGAAAATGTCTGTGAAATCAAGATCATAGTATTTTATTTGTTAAATATATGCATCAGTTAGGACTCTGGTTTTCAAATAATACAAACTCATCTCAAACTCTACAAAGCAAAGTTTATGATGAAGATATTGGGATGCCAGACACCAAGGGCAGGGTTGTGGTTGGGCCTTGGGCTCACCTGGGACCAGAGACAAATGATGTCAAGATTTCCTCTCCCCCACAGTCAGAGGCACCTGGATTCTTCATCCTCTGGACAGTCAGCTCCTCCTGTTTCTTGGTGCGTGCGTCCATCCCCCACTCCTGACCCACATATCATAAGGTGACAGCACCCAGAAGAGACTGATTCTCACTTTTCTTCCTTCTAATACTCCCAAAGGGGAGATTTTTATTAATGCCCACTGGTTTCATGCCCACCCCTGGACAAATAACTGATAACCTGGAGAGGGGGTTACTACCATGGGACCTCCCACACCATCATATGAATAGAGACTGTGGAGGGCAGTTGTTAGAAAGGGAAGCTTCCATGGAAAACAGCAAATTGTAGCAGCTGTTGATGTATCTAAGACAAAACAGTGTCTACCTCTGTGTGGCACAGACATGACCAAGGGTATTGTTAGTTATATTTTATCTTCCTCCCTTGACCCAGCTTCTACCAACTGCCTACATCTCCTAACACACACATACACACACACACAGACACACACACAGACACACACGATGGGCAAAGAGTCCATTCCCACATGCAGGCTAGAGCGCATGTCTTGGAAATTACTGGCCTGTATCACTAGTGATTTAATATATGTTATCAAATAAATTTTTTTTTCTTAAAATTCTAAGCAATTGAAGCTCATTGGGAAATGCTAACCCTCGATCTCCAGACCCACTGGATATTTTGTCTAAAACTTCATTAAATTCTTTTTATCTTACCCAAAAAGCTGACTTCATGATATCTTTTGCAAAGTGAGCCTAAAAGCCAATAGAGATGAGTGTCTGTGGTTTCTGGAATAGCTGTTTCTTCTCTCCCCAATTTTTGAGTTGCTGAAATAGTTTCCATCAAATCTTTCCTGCACACAGTTTGCCCATCCAAGGTCAGAGGGAGTTGAGGCAGAATTTTTGTCATCTCAGAACCATGGGTGAATAAAGTGTACGTTAAGAGTGAGCTTAATTTGGAGATATATTCTATTATTTTGGAATAAGTCATTTGTCAATATAGAGATATAATTTTTATTGTACTTAGGGTCATCTCATAAGATCAATAGTTCACATGGTAAAGCATAGAGGATGTACAGGGTTGGAGGGAACTGTGTTGGACTGAGCAACGCCTGTTCAGCCAGGACAGGCAGAGATGCAGATCTCAGGGGACATTTAAAGTTACTTTTCCTGCTGTCTCAGTTTTGGCTGAGGCCCTAAAGTCCGAGATTTTTTACATTGAGTACCAAGTCCTAACACATGGCAAGAGAAGCCTCCGGACCACCTCTTGTTAAGAGATTATTATACGATGGGTTCTTACAGTGTCGGCCTCATCATCCGCCTCCAGACTATGTAAGAGACGGTAAATTATTCACTACGGAGCCTGAAGAGAACAGCAATTGGTTCCTTCACGAGTCCGAGTTTCTGTGCTCTGTGTTTTCCTATCTCATAGGCAGGGGGATGTGCTCCAAGTGAAGGTGGCTTCCAGAGAACCACCACTTGGCACTTGCTTCCTGGAATTCAAAGGACAGGAGTTCTGTGTCTTGCTTGTACCAGAAGACTGCAAAGGTGGGAGGTTGGCTGGCTGCCCTGCCACGGCAGAGCGAGGACAGGTGGACGTCGCAGTGGTGGAGCTGAGAGGAAAGGTGCTGCAAGTCCTGGGGGCTGGAGCCACCTCCGCCGCACGGTCCAGGCTATCTTGAGAGAGGCTCTAGCCAAGAGCACTGCTTGGGGGTGAGCTGAACTCAAAAAGGGATAAACCACAAGAAACAAGCCTGGCAAGGAGATCGTAGGCAGCCAATCGGAGAAGGGAGGACACACCGAAGACAAGAGAACCTCAGTGACAGGGCTGGTCTTTAAAAAGAATCCAGAAGATTCCCTCGGGAAAGAAAGAATCAACTCTTGGAAGCCACAGGACTCAGATTGCAATTTTACCAAATAAGTAAGACAGCACCTGTTCCCTACCTCTCTTCCCAACTAGCATCTTGGACAGTTTCCAAAAGAGCAACTAATGAGTGGGAGAAGCAGTGGGGCCAGAAAGAGGAAAAACCAGCCCTGGCCCCTGCCTACTGCGGCTTCCCCGGCTGAGTCGGGCCAGCATGGGAATGGAATCAGGACGTGGGTGTTGACATTATGTCGAACTAGAGTTTAGTAACTTGGAAAACAAAGACTATGTTGTTTTTACCTGATAGTGATTGGGAAGTAACAAGAATGGCCTGAAATTACCATCTAGAAAATGGATGTAAAGGGATGGTGGTAAGAAAAATAGTCAATTTCTGTTGCTCCTTCCGAAGTCCTGCCTGTTCAGGTTGTTGGTTACACTGGGAATGGCTCATTCATCGCTAGACTTCATTTTCAATACTCTTCTACGGTGGCTCTGCAGTTCTGTGAGGATGTTATGAGTGTTCCATCCACCCTCTAGAGGCGCATTACTGACATGGGGAGAAGGATGGAGGTGCCCCCTAACACTCGTTCAAATAATAATAATGATAATAAATAGTATCTGTAAGCAATTTCAGCATAATTCCAGAAATTTTTCAATCGATCACCTTTTTCTCTTTATCTGGCCTTCCAGGGACTTGATCTAATCGACCTCTAAGAGACCAATTAGATAAAGAATCTAAACCACCAAAAAATCCTCCTCCTGGAGTTCACCTGGTGCGTTTTCACCTGTTCGTACTTTAAGGGGGACATATCCTCTCTCATTCATGACTCTGTTGTTTAATTAACGTTGCTTGAATTTGCATTAACTTTGGGACATCGCACTTCTGACGTAGAGTTTCCTCACGTCCTTTCTCACACAGGCTTCCACTGAAGAGTGTCCCTCACTCTGCACAAAGAGTCAGTTATTATTTCGAGGGGCACAAATGCTTATTTTTGTATTTGGTTCTGTTAAATGTCATTTTTAACTTTTGCCTCTTCATATGATTTCATTTCTCTTTAGTCATCCTCAGTGCCATTGAAGAGAAGTGGTTCATCTCTTTGTCTCTCAGTGAGTGTGCGGGTGAGCACAGGGCCCAGGAGCTTAATCTCTTTGGGCTTTGTCTTCCCCGTCTGAGAAATGGGAATAGCAGTGCCACGCCCACGGTGCTCTTGGGCGGGGCGAGTGAGGTGACATTGCAGACACGCAGAATGCCGCGGGCCTGTGGTGATGGCTTGGCCATCCTGGCTGTGGCGGATGATGGTTCTCACCATGGAACTCTTTCTCCATCACAGGCCTGGCACCAGTCTTAGAATTTAGTCACATTTGGACAACCAGCCATTTTAAATTTGGGGCTCAGAGATCCAGAGAGAGTGAGGCTCTTGAATTTTGTGACGACTCCCTGTTTCCTGTGGGCAGCACATTGACCTGTCCGAGCTGGTGGAGGCTCCGACGTCGGCCCGCCTCCGAGCACCTCTCCGTTCATGGGTCCCGGTGGCGACAGCACCAAGCCCTGGAGTGATGAGAAACAGGAGGAGGGACTTCATGCTTTTCCCCATTGCTACTTCTGAGCAGTGTGTCTTCTTGTCTTCCTGTCTGATACCCCAGGAAGAGAGAGCATTTTGGAAGCATTTAGATGCCTGGAGCTGTTCCTGTTGCTCAGCTTTGGTGATTGCAAGAGCTCTGTTTCTCTTGTTTTTCTTAAAGAGAATTAAAAAACAAAACAAAACAAAAAACAATGAAGGGAAGGAAGGATGACAGGGAGGGAGGGAGGGAGCACAGCTGTGTTTGTCCGCACCTAACAATGCCAAACGGAAGAGTCCCCACAAGAATTTCCGGAACTGCCCAGGCTGTTTCACAGGAGATCCCCCAAGGTCTCTGTGTTCTTGCCCATCTTTCCCGCTCCAGCCCGGCCCTGCCCAGTCTGCCGAGCCGCTGGGCCTCACCCTCCCTGCTCCCAGCTCAACCTGGGCCGCGCCTCCGCACTGAAGGCTCCCTCCTCTGTGTCCTCTCCTGCCCCAGCCCCTGTCTCCTGCTCTGGGCTCCGCTGGGCCTGCTCGGCACCCAGGTGCGGCCGGGGGCCTCGCATTGTCCACAGGGCATGCTTTCTGGGGTGCATTGGGAGCAAATGCCCATTTTATTTTCGAGGTTACATTGGTGAGAGGTAGCCCCATGGTTGTTCTGTTTTTACTGACATTATTTGCCTCCCTAAACCTACAGCAAACTTATGAGAACAAATCCAAGAAAAATCATCCGATGCGTGTTTCACATGGATTTGCTGCGGCGACGCTGTGCACCTGGTGCCGGGGCAGCGCCTGTGCACAGCAACGGGACCCGCTGCATCGGAGTCGTAGGTGACTTTACATAAGTGAATACTCAGCTCCTGGCACAGGGCAAGTGCTCAGTAAACGTTCCTCTTATTATTATTCTTTTACCAGAATGACTGCTTCCCTCCGAATGTGTTTTCTCCTGGAAAGTTTCTCTTTCCCCAGCAAGTCAGCTTCTTGTGTCCTGCCTCGCTGACCTGTCAGGTGTGGCTGGTGCACATCCCTCCTCTTCCCTGCCCAGGCCCAGAGCGGGCATTTGAGACATTAAACCAAGGGGGAGACAGACAGAGATCAGAACGTTTCCTTTATTACTGAAAGAGCCTAAGCTGGGAGCCACAGGAAATGTGAGAAGAGAACAGACCAGCTCAGTCCAGAGTGGAAACCTCCCAAGATGATGCAAAGGGTCGGCGATGAGGATGACAACACTGGTGTTGGCGATGAGGGCACCTAACTTCTGACAGTACTTTGCAAAACACGTGGGCATCCACTTAAAATGCTCTCAAATATGTGTTCTTCATGGGAGATAAAAACCTACTGTCAAAAAGCTTGGTGTATAGTAGGAGGACACAGAGGTAAATAAACCACTATATTGCAGGGTGAGTGACGCCAAGTTCTAGAGCAACGGCGGAGCTAAAATATGAAAATCCCAAGGAAGGAGCACATTCTTCTTACCCAGAGTGTTGGCAAAGGCTTCATTGAGGGGGCGCATTTTAGCTGAGCCTTAAAGTGGGGGTGAAACTTGGACACTGAAAAGGGGAAGGCGCATCCAGAGGAGGGAAGTGTAGGTGCCAAATAATGGGGAAAGTCGCCCAGAGCAGAGTCCCAGGCACATGTATCCAGTCTGACCGGAGCCGCATGGGTGAGGAGTGGCCCTGCGGAGGTGTCGCCAGCCACCCTTCATCTGGGGTGTGGGCTGTGTGTTGCCCGCACTACTCCTGCTGACCTGGAGCCCCACCGTACGAGCCTTTTATTGAGGTCTGCACTGAAAGTCTACATGTCAATAGCACGTATTTTAATCAACCAGGCGATCTGGAAAGGGAACAATGAACTAAAACAAGTCCTGCGACCTGTATCCCCCCGTCTGAAATGTAACCAGAGCAATTCCACCACAATCTCAAGACCAATGAGAAAAGTCCCAAGTTTGGAGTCTGCTCAAGAGAATGTTCTAATGACAGATATTATTATGAGAAACCCTGGTTTCAGGCACTATATTAAGTCATCACGTATTTCAGGGCCAGTAGCGTTAACTATATTGTAGATGTTTCACACTAAATATGAATGTTACATTTAACTAGATTTAATCATCTCAAACTATAAATCATTGAAAACCCCTAGGATTTCTAAGAATGCTAAAACGATTACCCCAGATATCTATACACTTATTTGAAGCCATTTAACAATTTTTACTTGTTCTTAATTTTTTAAAAATTAATACAAATTCAAGATCCACAGCAACTATTCAACAATTTTTCTAGAATAACACACTTCATATGGTGACTAACTTGGAATAGACAGTATGCTTCACCAAATCTAAGACACTTCATGGTTTCAGAGAAAAATGTGTTTTACAATCAATGAAATCTGACATATCTTTTCTATGTGTGAGAATGAAAATCAAATATTTTTCATGAGGATCTATATCTTGATAGTATCATTTCTTTTTTTTTTTTTTTGTCTGTTTTGTTTGTTTTTTTGAGGCAGAGCCTTCTCTGTCGCCCAGGCTAGAATGCAGTGGCATGATCATAGCTCACTGCAGCCTTGAACTCCTGGGCTCAAGCCATCCTCCTACCTTAGCCTCCTGAGTAGCCAGCAGTACAGGTGTGCATCACCACCAGCTAAGTTTTAAATTTTTTTGTAGGATGAGGTCTTGCCGTGTTGCTCAGGCTGGTCTTGAACTCCTGGCTTCGAGTGATCCTCTGGCCTTGGCCTCCCAGCTGGTAATAAAATAAGTTCCAATGAGGTAAATAATGAGGTGCTAGAAGGTGATATTAAATTATCTATCTACCTAGCTAGCTGTCTAGCCATCTATCCATCCATCTATCTTCCAGAATTGTAGACAGGCATCATCTTAGAAGAGCTTCTCTTCGCTGTGGGAAAGTTCTCCGTTATATATTTATAGATAAAACCAATAGGCTTCCCTAGCCCTGAAGGAAAGTTTTAAGTTGGACTCATGCTTAACTCTGCCCTCTACCACCATCCATCAGGGAGAGTAAAGTGTCCTTTGCTTGACGTGCAGCCTTCTGGACGGGGACTAAGCTGGTCTGCACAGGAAGGGACCAGCACGCTCCTGTGGCTTCTTTCAAAAGTTTAACATAGGGGGTGGATAATGGAAAGTAACCACGTATCTGCAACAGACACGATGTATTGTCCTGCATTCAATTCCAAAAGTTCATAGGTCAATTTCTTTATCACGAATGGAGAAGTGGGAATACACTCATCCTAGATTATCAGTAGTTCAACCTTAAGCTCTTTACCTGAAAAAAGATCCAGGCAGAAAAGTACAGCAGGTACATCAAAAGGGAATTCAAAATAAAGAAAAGGGTGTGTGAGCTGTTGGCTAGAGTTCAAGGCCACTGATGGGGAGGCTCTGGCTGCTTGTCCATGCTGTGGACCAGCACATGTGATTGTTTGTTCGTAGGGCAGGTCCCTGGCTTCTCTGAAGCAGAACTGACAGTGGGAAATGTTCCGTCATTTTCAAGCTTGATTTCTCAGGCACAGAGCCAACAAGAGGCAAAACTGAGAACCAGAAGGTTTCCCTTTAGCATCCTTCCACGTCTTCTACCAGCGCCCCCCGCCCCCCGCCACCTCCCTGATGTGAGGTTGTCTTTGTACTCCCTGACTCCCGGTCTGGCAGACCAAGGCTTTGCCCTCCTGAGCCACGCCAGGCTCATCCGTGCTCCAAGTGCTCAGAGACCTGTCTGAAGTCTGTTTCCTCCTCCTTGTGGGAAGAGATGGTCTTGTCCATTGGTGTCTGGAGCATGTCCCCAGTGCATACGCCTCTGGGGGGGCCAGCAAAGAGGCCCAGTAGATACCCAGCAATGGTTTGGGTAAGACCTGGAGGCCGCCACGTTGCTGCCCTCTCTTCCAACGGTCCTGAGCATGCAGCCCAGGCTTCTCGGCTTCTTCTCAGCCCGCCCTAAATTGCTCTTCCCAAGTCGTGCCTGACATGCCTTTCTTCTCCTCTCTCCTAACAGTCGGTCCTTCTCCCTCATATCCACTCGTATCGACATAGCAACTATTTTACCTGCAATAGCATCCCTTAGGCAATATGCAAATGCATATAACTCCAAATCTACCTCCCCCTTAAAACTTCCAGAAATGAAATATGAGTAAATATAATTCTCTGCAATGATATAAAGTGATAGATATGTGCTATACCAAGGAACTTGAAAACAATGAACATTATTGAAATGATGCAGGTTAGTAATCGGACATAGAATCTCATGAGTAAAAAAGGAAACCAAAACTAGTAGGCATTTCAATTGCAGTTAGATGGGAAATTTTATTTTCACAAAGTAGAAAGAAAACAAGAAACAGAGCAAGACATCATCAGAGAGATAAAATCTCCCAGAGAGGAAATCTAGCATAGATGGCTGGTTTCCATTTAGGATTAACTGGCTAGGACTCTTGAGAAAGCCTAACACTAATTAGAAGCAGAGCACACACTGGAAGATTTTTCATTTTGTTCTTTTAGTTTGAGACACATCAAAATTCCAGTTTGCAAAAGGCTGCTTCTGTTCATATTTCTTCATACCATGAGTCCCTTCCAAGTTTCCAACTGCCACTTCTCCAAACACACGCATTTTAATATTTCATTGTTCTCTTGAAAGAGGGAGGGGAAGTATCTGTTTGTGCCTGTTCCTTTTTAATCAATTTGTCACAGCAATTATTATTATTATTTTTGCTCCAGACGATGCCAAAGAAACTGCTGCTTCCCTGAGATGGGTGTTGTAGGAGTCTGTGCGATGCAGCTGTCTCTCCCACTCGCCACTCCTGGAGAGTCCTGAGAGATTTCCTCGCACGTGTGAAAAGTGAGGGTCCTATTAGCCTTGGGGCTTGATTTCCAAGATCTGTTTTAAGACAAACCGTCACTCTAGCAGACTGGCGGTCAGGCCCACTCCCTGGTGACCGAAAGGCAGCCTAGAAAAGAGAGGATCAGTCCTCACACTCCTTTAAGGGAAAGTTCCGAGGTGCGTCTGCTTTCCGTGAGCACGTCTGGAGGTTTCCCGGTCAGCCCCACCAAGACCCGTGTGTGTGGGGCACCAGCTCCCCACCCCACCTTGTGAATAGCCAACGAGACGTTGGTCGCAGTATTTTTATCATTTTCTTGAAAGCTAGGCTTCAAGATTGAGAATGATTGCTGAAGGTAACATGGATCTATTTTGTTACATGCTGGAAATTCATAAATCCAATGTGGAAATAACATGCAAAACAGAAAGCTTTGATTCACTGAAAGGTAAAAGCTAGCCTTAGACCAAATTGAACAACCAAACAAACTTTCTTCTTTTCTATTTCTCTCTTTCTTTTGGATTCAACTAATCAAAATCATTCGTACATTCATAAACGTTTATTAAACATATATCATGTTCTGGGCACTGCTTAGGCACTAGGGATAAAACAGGAAGTGGAACAGATTGGCAACAAGGCAACAGTCTATGCTCATGTCTGGGCAAGAGAATTCCAGGCAGAGGAAAGAGCAAAAGCAAAGGCCCCAGGAGGTGAGTGTGGGCCTGGTGTTTACAAGGAACAGTGAAGAGGCCCTTGGTGGAGGGACCAAGGTCAGAGAGGCTGCTGGAAGGACTTGGGTTTTTAGTTCCCGGGGGATGGGAAGCCATCAGCAGGCCTTAAGCAGAAGAGTGACATCATATAACTTGGGTTTTAATGGGGTCACTGAGGCTGCTGTGTGAAGACCAGTAGAGAGACTACTCCTGTTGCATTTTGCAACCATCCTCATTTTTTAAACTTTTAGTGCATTGCCTGTGTTGAATCACATAGTTATATTCTGTGAACAGTATCTGAAATGGTACAACGTACAGCCAGGCTGAAGGAATCGGTGACTAAAACCAAGACTATGAATTCTCTCTAAAAACAAAACAGCTGCTTTTTTTTGCAAAGTAGAGCAAAGATTCGATTAGCCCTAAGGAATGAAGTGTGCTGATTAATTCAGTTTTCTGATTAACTGATGCGTTAACTTGATGGGAAAGCAAATAGGAAAGCAAATTATCAATGTCCCTGCCTTTAATAAGCGACGTATAAAAAGCACAATGCAGGTTATTCTGATGACAGAATCTTCCTCACACTTCCAGTCATTGTTAGAAAAACACAAAAGGGCAGGCGGTGCTTGGGCTGGGAGGACGGAAAGATGGGCCTGGGGAGCGGAGGGAAGGTCCAGGGAGGTAGAAGCCCCCCAAGAGCCCTTGAGAAGTTTCCTCCTGCAGAATTCGCTCCTTTAACTGAGCTAAGTCAGCGCAGTTCTGGGCCCCATCAAAATGAGAGGAGGCCCTCCCAGAAAGAAGTGTCCAGATAGGATCCTCAGCAGCACCCTGGGCAAGTGGGGGATGGGGGAGCCCACTACTCCTGGCTGTTCTTGCAGGCCCCTCGTCTTCAAACCGGCTCGGTGTTGGCCGATGCTATTTTACCTGTGCTGACTCACACCATTTATCTCCGTTAGATTTCTGTTCCCCGGGCACACTCACAAAATAAACTTGTTCGCAGTGAAATTTTTTAGACCAGAGCCAAATCACCCTGCAAACACAGGTTGATCTGTGCCAGAACTCCTGCTATTTTAATAATGTAACTCTCAGCAGAGAGTTCTGACACTGGAAGCATTCTAAGTGTTTTGTCTTTTCCCAAGCCCTTGAGTTGCTCTTTGTTCTCTGCAGTCACCCAGCAGGGAAGGCTGCTGGGCCCCTAAACTGAGGACCAGGGGCACTCCTGCTAAGGACCACGGGCAACTTGTCCCTCCAGACTCGTAGAAGCAAGAGATGCAGTTGCGTGAACTGAGATTCGTGCAGTTCATTGCATGGAAGTGAATGTGATAAATACTCGATGACAAGCTAGAAATGCGTTTACACATTGTGCAGTGATAAGCTAACACTTCTCAGTGTCGGTTTGAGATATCTGGGCAGTCGGGCTGAATGTATATGCACTAAAATAGGCCTGGATGGGAGACGAAAGCATCGCTATAGTATTCACGGCCCTCTCCTCCCATTGCCGACAGGACCATCGCCAGCCGGCAGCGCCGTGGCCTCACTGAGCACAGTCTGCAACCCGCACGCCTCTGCCGCCCCCGCACCCCATGAACCCCGATCTGGGCCAGAATGCTGAGAAGCGAACACTCATTCGAGATTGTCTCATGTAATTTTTCTTACTTTAGGGTTTTGGAATTTTTAGCTCGAAAGGAAGTAGAGACATTTAGCTTTCTGGAGATCTACTAGGGACCCTTTATTGATTGCCTTGGTCCCTGAGGAATGGAAGATGCAATTCACAGTCTGGAATATTTCAGTGTTCCGTCCATGCCTCCATTTATTTTCTCTTGAATTTCCCTTGTTCAACTTCTCAACTGTGAAAATTAACTATTGCTTTAGAGTCCAATAGTGAGGGAGGAAAATTAATGACAAGAATGAAATACATAAGTAGTGAGTGGAGCACGATATTACCATCTACTGACTTTACGCTGCCTTTCTAACAGCACGGAAAGGACTTACTGGATGTCTCCTGGGTTGCCTAGGCTCCGAATCCAAACTCGAGGCATTAGGGGTCGCTGTCTATCTCTCTGCAGTAGGATGTCAGCACAAAGAAGGTAAGGACACCGACCTTTCTTATTCTTTGCTATGCTCCCAACCCTGAAAGCAAAAGCTTTAGCGAAGAGCCAGTGCACAGTGCATACCTGTTGCATGATGAAAGCACTGCCTGTGCGCATGACAAGGCATGTGCCCCAAATCACGTTAGCAAGCCTTCGATCCCCGAGAACCAGAGAGCCTCCTGGTTTAGAGAAAGAGCTCGCGGGTTCCCAAGACTGAATTTTTATCTATGTGATCCAAAACATGGTACTTAGTGTCCCTAAGCCTTGGTGTTCTCATCTTTCAAATGAGTGGAATAATATCTACTCTCTAAAATATAAAGCATCGTTTTTAAGATAAAATAAAACATTTTAATAAAATAGTTGTGAAAATACTCTGAAAAAAATAAGTAACTGCACAAACACAAGGTATTATAGTTTATAATAATGATTATTTTTGTTTTTGTTATGAAATCAGCTATTCCCTCAGTATTAACCATTGCCTGGGCTACCCTGGACAAACCTCATTGTCCTGACTTCTCTTTTGCTAATTATTTGCCTTCTCAATTCACTTCTTGTTTTTTTTGCACGGATACATGTACTTTTACATTTGTACCACGGGCCATTCGCTCACTTCTTCCCCAAACACGTACGAGTTCCTGTTGGCTGGCCAGGCGAGAGGGCAGGGACAGGGTGCAGAGCTCCTGGAGGGCACCGCGGGAC
The DNA here is from genome assembly GCA_004363605.1 of Indri indri. NCBI lineage: Eukaryota > Metazoa > Chordata > Mammalia > Primates > Indriidae > Indri > Indri indri. Next base: position 90,797 of record RJWJ010001719.1, read on the forward strand.
AGCACTGCAGGCTGCCACCCGGGGAGGGGCCCACCCTGACTCACAGGCTTTTCTTCCTGACAACTGGACTCAGGGACTGAAACTGGGTCCGATTTTGAAAATAGAGAAAGCACACAAAAATTAGCTCAGAGGATATTTTGACATCTGTTCTCATTTCCTTCCTTTACCCTGTGGATCTTCTGCCTCAAATAATATTATATTTGTTTCCAAAAGTTAAAGAGGCCTTACCAAGCTCTTGGTGAACAAGTGTCTTCATGTTTGAAAGATTCATGTGGATAACTAAATCACAGGCTTAGAGCAATCATACTACTCGCGACTGTTTATTAAAACTTTCCACGTGGCAAGGGCTGTAGAAGTATCTTTCTATATGCATTAGAGTTGTCCCTCAGTATCCCTGGGGCAGTGGTTCCAGGACCCCACAGATATCCAGATCTGAGGATGTTCAGTCCCTTATATAAAATGGCACAGTATTTGCATATAATCTATGCATATCCTCCTGTATACTTTAAATCATCCCTAGATTATTTATAATAATAATTAATATGATGTAAATTCTAGGTAAATAGTTGTTATACTACATTGTTTTTATTTGTATTATTTTTACCGTTGTATTGTTATTTTTTATTTTTCCCCCTCACCCAATATATTTGATCTGCAGATGGTGGAGTCCCTGGATGCCTCAGAGGATACTGAGGCCAACTGTACAGTATTTAGTAACAAAGCCAGGAAAATATTGTAGCTCACTGCACAGACACCGAGAACAAATGTCGGCTCTGGCGCTTACTAGCTGTATGACTTAATCTCACTGTGCCCCAGTTTCCTCACTTTTAAACTGGAGATTATAATAAAACATCTACCTTAAGGGATTTTTTTGAAGATTAAATTAATGAACATATATGTCAAGCAGTTAAATGCATGAGACACATCAAAAATCCAGGAACAGCATAAGAATTGTATAAGGTTAGCTGTCATTATCAATAATCTTCACAAGAAATGTGTATTGTTATCAGGTTTCGCAGATGAAGAAGCTGAAGCCAGAGTTGTAGTTACACAGTGAGTAACAGAGCATCAATTCGACTCAAGACTATCTGATATTTAATATCCCAGAGTCATTTAACTATTACTGTCTACATACCCCAAAAACATATCCTTTAACAACAAATTGTATTCACACTACTAAACTCAATTCAACAGACATTTTCTAGCATGTGCAACACAGAAGTTCTGTACGGTTGCAAAGCTAGTTCCCCCAAACTTACCTTGTTGGGTCTAAGGATAGGAGGACAGGTGGTGGTAGGAAAGAGGCAAGAGGAAGACTGTGGGCCCTAGAGGTCTGAAAAATAGAGGTGAATATTCTGATGTTGTAGTCACAGTATACCCTGAGTTGAATTTGTTGAATTTAAAAGGTTGATGAAGAAATGATTCGAATCCAATGACAGTGTGACGAGTAGAATGAAGATACAAATACAGACACAGTGCCATTGGCTATGGTTGGCTGGAGGACACCCGCAGCATTTCCTGGGCTGTGGTGGGGGAGGGCCGGAGAATGAATGGCGGTGTCTGTTGAGAAGGTCACAGCTACTAGCTCATGAAGACTGATGTGATTTCCCAGGACCCATGGGCTGAGACAAGAAGGGCAAACAGAGAAGCAGTTTGGGTAAAGGCCGAGAAGCTGAGAAGCAAAGTGTACATTCAGAAAAGTCGTGTTTTGAGGTGCAGAAGAGCTCTGGCCTAGAGAGGAGTGAAGTGTAATAGAAAATAAGGCATAAAAGTTAGTTTGGCACAGTATTAAGGCAGGCCTTGGCTACGAGGCGGAGTTTAGATTAATTCTGTATGGCTTTAAGGGTTGATGAGAAGAGAGTGATATGTTTGGACTTACGCCTGGAAAAAAAGCTCTGATGGCTCCATGAAGACCAGCACAGGCTGGTGAGAGGCAAGAGCATGAGGTGGGTGGTGACGCTACCGCTAGTCACCAGGTGAGAAGCCGATAAGAGCTGCCTCAGAGCTGCCCCGGTGAGGAGGCACCACAGAGACGCACCATACAGGCCAGAGTTGGTAGAAACAGGATTTCGCAACTGGATAACAGGTGTGGGGACCAAGGCCCTTGGCCCCTGGAGGCTCCGAAAATCACTGACATGAGGCAGATTGACTGATAGGAGAAAAGACATACAAATTTATTTGATGTGCACACACGGGAGCCTTCAGGATGAAGACCCAAAGACACAGGGGAAATTGTCCATTTTGTGCTTGGGTTCAGCAAAGTGTGGGCAGCCGTGTAGAATATGACTGGACAAAAAGGGTGTGATCTGATGCTAACAGACGGAGTGGGGGCACCCAGCAAGGCCTGTCTGTCTAGATTCTTCTTGGCCTCTCTGAGAAGCATCCTTCCTTCTGGGTGTGGGCAGGACCCTCCCTGGAATGGGGGCCTTATGACCTACAGCCAAACAAGGTAGGTCAGATAATTTCTTCATGGCCACTTTTTACACAAAATAGTTTTGGGTTTTATGGTTGGCTTTTTGGAAAAGGGGTTCTGGCTTTTATGACCCGCCTTAGGGAAGATGGATTCTAGTTTCTGTGGCCAGCCTCAGGAGAGAATGCGGCTGAGAGGCAGGAGGGCAGAAAACTTTTGCTTCTGAGGCCTTCATTTTGGGGGACTATTTTCTGAGCCCCAATATGGAATGAAGTGGACAAAGGACTAAAAAGTGAGTAGGCTCCTTGGTTGAGGAACTGGGAGAAGTCTGGTGTGTCTTACTGAGGAAAGAGGCACAAGAAAGCAAGAGTCTCTTTCTACTAGACTTTAGTAGAGACAGAAGTAGAGCCAGAGGTGGTTACAAGAGCCGTCTTGGGTACCCTGAGTCGAGGTTCTACAATGGCATCTGAGCAGAGAAGCCAACAGGCAGCTGGAACTGGGCTGGACTTGAGCAGCCAGACCCAAAGCCAGAGTCTGGGAGTCGCTCTTGAGAGGAGCAGTCACCAGCATGGAGCAGACGAGCTACCGTGGGAGAGGACCCAGAACCTGAAGACAGAACCTCGGATTTCAGTGTGAAACTGAAGGAGGTAAACCAGCAAAGGAACCCCAGAGGGAACTGTCTCAGAGATGCCGTCAGGGAAAAGCATCCCAGAAACCAATGGGTGAGAGCTGAGAACAAAGATGGGAAAACAGAATTGGGGACAGGCTGAAGGAGCATGAATTTGACTCAAGACCGTCTGACTTCCTAGCCCAGATTCATTTAACTGTCTGCATACCCCAAAAATACATCCTTTAACAATAAATTGTATTCATACTATTAAAGTCAGTTCAGCAGACTTTGGGGAGAGCAGGGTGGGTTGGACTGATCACTACAAAGAGGTAGAGAGAAAGGAAGACTTAAGAGAAACCTCCAGGATAGGAAAGTAGAACACTGTTAAGAAAGAAAGTTGAGTTTTAAGAATTTCTGCTTTTGCATTAACTTAAGAGGAAAATAGCCCATCAAAAAGAACTTCAGAAGTCTGCTTTAATTGCAAATGAATGCTTTTGAGTGAGATTTAAATAGTTGTGAATGCCATACTGCTTAATTCGAACAAATAATAGTACATAGTATTTAAAATTAATAAGTTCAAATGAACTGGTCAAATCATTCTGCTTTTCTATTTACCTCTCTTGCCCCATAAAAGCAGATCCATTTCTGTTCTGGTTGTCTGTTTACAGTTTAGTAACATGCTATGTTTTCACCGATCTACTGGTTCCCGTTGTTAAAACACTAGAGGAATTGTCCTTGATTTGCATTTCTTGCTTATTCTTTGGGAATTGATTGTTTATCTCTTTGAATTTTGAATAAAATGAAAGAGTCAAAAAGTTTACAATTTGTCTGAAATAAGAGTGTGCTTTAAAAAAAGAAAAGGTTCCCCAGAGAGCATGTTAATACTATTGAGCATTTAGTGAGAAAAACATTCAAAAATAACCAGCATCGGTGGAACTGTGGAGCTTGCAGATCTGTCACTAAATTCCAAAGGAAGAACAAGCTAAATCCACTAGACGATACATGGCTTAATCTGACTTCCTCATCAGCTTCAGTGTTTAAAAATGCAGACACGTTATTATGAATTGCTGCTGATAGTCAAGTGTTCACAGCACTGAGTTCTTCTTAACATTTTTCTATTGCCAAGTAGTGCTCAAAGGCAGCTCTTTAAATTATGGCTCCGTGATGAAACTGGATGTACTGCTTTTTAGGTTTTCGTCCAGCTAAGATCATGTCTGGGGAGAAGCCAGTTGTAGATGCAGTTTTCTGCCTATGAGTTGGAAACTCCCGGTTAACTAAAGTTCAGGAAGTTCAGAAAGACAGATTCCCGAGGAGGACAGACTCGCCTGTTCGGTGGCTCAGGATGTTCACAGGACACCATAACCCCAGCTGGTTCAGGCCAGCGGAGGCAGGGTGATCAGACACGATTTCCACCCCCATCAGCCGGGCTCTGCTTCCTTTCTCACAGAAGACCCTCCATAAATATATGTTAATTTGGTTTTGTCTTTTTAAGATAGTCTATGTTTTGGTTCCAGAAATCCTTATTCAATGAAAATAGTTCCAAATAGTACTTTGGCTTTCCCCAAAACGGTGTCCTTTTTGTATTTTTAGCTCACTTTCGCTGCATTGTAGAAACAACTCCACAAGGCCGGCCGGGCTTCCCGACTCCAGGAAACATACCAGAATCCCAAGAAGAGAGCAATCTAATACCTTGACGGTGGCCACACAGCCACAGTAGCTGACGCTGGGACTGCAGCCCAGACCTGGTGGCCCAGGCTTGCACTCTGTCCTACTGCCTGCCTGCCTGCATGAAGTATCTACACAACTTGGAATTCAGATTTTAAAATGGAAAGAAACTCAGAAAGGGACAGACCGAGGGTGGGAGCGAGGGATCAGGACCAGGAACTTGAGCGAGGTCTGAGACGCCTGGGCCAGGTGCCCAGTCGCAGGTACCCTGGGCCCCAGATGCAGTCGGAGCGGTGCGTGCGAATCCCCGTCCCCAGGGCTGCCAACCCGTCACCCAACCCACGGCGAACCCCGGCCTGGGGCTGCTCCCGGCCCACCTTCGCTGCCTGCCTGCTGGGGCCGAGCCTGGGGACAAACGCTGACCCCTTCCGCCAATCGAACGCCACTGTTACGCCCTCTGGCCCAGCTCCAGCGGGGCCCTGTCTCAGGAAGCCGTCGTTGTGGTCCTCTCCATCTGCAGGGCTGGCATTCCCGATGGGGACGTGTCATGAGAAGCGGCAGATGGAGGGCACCTACCGCCCGCAGGGAGGAGCGGTTCTCCCACGCGGCTGAGGCCCGGGTCCCCCAGGACTCCAAGGAGCCGGTGAGGAGCTGCCTGCCCCCTGGGTCCCCTCCTCTTTCCATCCATCCCCCCCACTTCCTCGCCGTGTGACCCTGGGGGAGTGCAGGCGGAGCCCTCTCTGGGCCATCAGACCCACCCGGTGCCTCAGAACAGAAGGGAAGAGGGCGCTTCAGCACCAGGCTTTGCCCCTGCGGGGAAGGGAGCGGTGGGGCTGCTCGCTTTTATATATTTATGTAAAATTGGTAGTGAGATATAATAAAAGCTTTTATGGGAAAAAAAAAGAAACTCAAAAAGTAAAACATAGTATCTATAAGCCTAGAAACAGTGATGAAAAAATCTCAAATATAAACTCCAGATCAAAAAAGCAAAGACGTTAACGTCAAAAATTAAGAGTCCCGGCTGGAGAGGGAACGTTTCCCCACACCCGTGCCCAGGACGGAAGGGCGGGGGTGGAGGAAATGCCTCTGCCAGCATTTTCTTCTGTTAATACGGTTCTGTTCACTGATCGTCTAGTCTAGGGGTGGACAAATTTTTTCTATAAAGAAAGTAAATTTTAGTCCTTGTGGGCCATTTGGTGGCAAAGATTCTGCTCTGCCATTGTAATACAAAAGCACTCACAGAAAATACGTAAACAAATGAGCCTGACTGTATTTAGAGAAGTTTTCTTTACAAAATTAGACACCAGGCCTAGTTCCCCGCCAGCCTCACCCAGCAGTCTATCATTAAGTGATTCATTCATGCCTTTCATGTGTTAATCGTTAATGTCTTCATTATCAAGAACACTTTGAATTGATTTTTGAAAGATCATTAGGGTTGTTCAGCTTCATAAGGCCATGACATTGGGCAAAATTCTTATTGGAAGACCAAAAAGGTTGTGATTTTACAATCAATTTCCACCAAAATTTAACCTTTGTCAGAGATCTTTCTAAGAAAGATTTTTGTTCATCAGTTAAAAAGAAATTCAACCTTAATTAGCTAGAATCAAAGATTTGGAAGGCTACCTTACAGGCATCTGTGGTTTCAGCCGGACTCCCAGATCTGTGATTTCTACATCTAACTGCATGTTTTAGAACAAACAACCAAATTACCTCATGGATTTCCAAAATACATATTACTGATTTTCCTATGATGTAACAAAAGTCAGAATTTGTTTACTGTGGACTTCTAGGTTAGCACAAACTTTCCCTATAATTAAAAGAAAGAGAACTGATGAGCCCTAAGGAATCAGACTTGGGCTTTCGGTTGGAGCTTTGGTTTTTGTTATTTTGAAATTTTGTTTTTTCCTCTACTGCTCAGCTCTGTGTCAGATTATTGCAGTTTATACATTTCTATATTCCTTCAATATTACATTGAGAACAATTTAAATATTTCTTGCCAGAAAATGAGAATTCAAAATCAAGAACAAACTGGAATGTAAGGATTTGACATTCTTAAACAGCTGTCTTATGTTGATATATTCAGCTAAACGCAATTATTCTTAGAAGCTCATATACGCAAAAAGAAAAGCTGCAAAGCATGAAATAAAGTTCTCAGCATTTTAGAAATTGCCCAGAGTATCAACTCCCACTGCTTGCTTCTATGAAAAATTAAATTTAACAAAAATACAAACTTGCCTTCCCTTATTTAATCCACATTTGAGAAGTTTCTATTTATTTCAGTTTACAAATCTACTTGAATTGACTTCTGGTTAATATCAAATGTTGCTTTGGAATGTTTTGCAAGGAAGATATGTTTAAAAAAAAACAGTCTGTTAAACACTAGACTATCACTAAATCAAGCATTTTATCTCTAACACATAACGGACTCAGATAATTAAACACATCTTAAATAAGGGCATTGGCTTCAAAAATACAGGAAGAAATGTATTTGGGAAAATGTGTCATTTGACAAAATTGATGGCATACCTTATACTTTGATTTTTCTTATAACTTTCAGATTTTCTTAAAGATTTGACTTATAAGGGTATATTTTGAGAAGGTTCATTTGTCAAGTAGTTTGAGGAGGTTATCCTAAAGCCGTTTGATCCACCTCAAGTACCCAATGACAAGCCATGTGTCTATATTTCCTGCAGGTAAAATCTCATCACAGAGGAAATAGCAAAATTCCTTTGTTGTGTTGCTTTCTTCCTTCCTACATGAACTTTCTTTTCAGAGATATTTTCCTTCCCAAGATGGTCCTAGAACAAAGTGATATGCATGGAAACAGTTTAATCCCTATGGAGCCTGACAGAATGAGCCATTTAGATGGGGGAGGGCCGTGGGCCCCCTGGGGGGGCACCCTGAGCTCGCAGGCAGCCCTGCGGCTGTCCCTGCCTATGAAACTCGGGCAAGCGCTTGTGCCTTTGCAGCTCAGTTTGCTTTTCTTTTCTTTCCTTTTTTTTTTTGTATTTCAGGAAATTATGGGGGTACGAACATTTTGGTTACATGTTATGACTTTGCAACATCCAAACCATGATTTGAGATGTGCCCTTCCCCCCCACAACGCTCACTGCGTCCATTAGTTGTCAGTTTACCCACCCCCAACCCCCCAACCCCCAAAGAATATTACTACCGTGTGAGCACCTTAGTGTTGATCAGTCAGTGCCAGTTTGATGGCGACTACACGTGGGCCTATTCTTCCATGCTTGCGATATACCTCACTTCAGAGGATGGGCTCAAGCTCTGTCCAGGAAAATATAAGAGGTGCTAGATGACCGTCCTTTTTTATAATTGAGTAGTATCCATTGTATACATATACCACATTTTATTAATCCGCTCATGGATTGACGGGCACTTGGGTTGTTTCCACATTCTTGCAATAGTGAATTGTGCTGCCATAGCCATTCGGATGCAGATGTTTTTCTATAAAGTGAGCATAGAGGTATCTACCTTGAAGAATTAGAACTGCATTCACTCAAAAGAATCATTGCTATTTTCCCACTGATGGCCTGGCTCCCCACTTCCTGTCTGTGGTGCCTTAAGTAAATGACTCAGCTTCTCTGTGCTTGAGTTTCCTCACCTGTAAAACAAGGGTAATGCCCCTACCTGTCTCTCACTGAGAGGGAGGATTAATGAGAGGTGCATGTGAAGTGTTTAGAATAATACTTAGCCAATGGTAAGGGCTCCATAAACACCAAAAATCCTTGGTGATCATTATTTTTAAAGTGTTCTTAATGGTGGCCCACAGACAACTCTGCATGAGGCTTGCAGACTAGTGGGAAAGAGAGACAAGAAGATGATAAAGACACTGTGTGCCTTGTGCTGTCACACAGGAGAGCAGGGACAGGGAAGCAAACCGCGAGGGCACAGTTGCAGGCCTGACAGGGAGGAGGGCCCTGGGCTGGGGACGCTACGGAGAGCAGGAGGCCGAGGAGGGACCAGGAAGAGGACGTGGGGCTGCTGAGCGGGGCCCAGGAGCAGGACCTCAGGACCTCAGCTCCGGCCTCCGTCATTTTTATCATCTTTTCTTATTTTTCCCTTTCCACAACTAGTACCTAATTAATTTGTGCCAATCCTAGATTTAACCCAAAAAAGCTGCCCATCCTTTAAAATTATTTAAGAAACTGAACATATTTAATGTATATAATTTGATGAGTTTGGACTTACGAAACCATCACCACACTCAAAGTAATAGATATAACCAGAACATACAAAAGTTTCTTTGTGTCCCTTTGTGGTGTTTCGTTTGTATTTTTGTGGTGAGAACACTTCGCATGAGATCCGCTGTCTTAACAAATGTTTAACTGCACAGCAGGGCACGTTGACGCCAGGCCCTGCGCTGCGCAGCTCGCGTCTAGCTCGTCCTGCCTGACTGCAGCTTCGCACCCACGGAACAACTCCCTGGTTCCTCCTTTCCCCTTAGTTGGGGGGATTGGGGTCATAAATAACAGAAGACCTACTTCTAATGGCTTTTAAAGAAGAGAAAGTGTTATTTCACATGACAAAATCCTGCAAGGCAATTGCCATTTTAATGGAGTGTCTCCACAGCCGCACCAGGAACCCGGGTTCATTCTATTCTTTCTCACCTGGCTTCAGCGGTGCCAGGGACCACACCCTCACGTGGCAGCGGTGGAGGGAAGGAAGGCAGAATGACCGCTTACGTGACCCTTTTAAGGAGCAGGAAAAACTTTCTCCAAAACGACACTAACACCACCCTTACTTCCTTCTGCCCACCCCAAGGCTGGCAGATGGATAGAAATCGGGGTTGGCTTAAACTGACAAGGATTTGCCCTGGGGCGGGGGTGGGACCAGGCTCCCCGAAGCACCTGGCAGCCAATACCCAAAGGAATCTGTTAGCCAGGAGCGAGCCCACCGCAGCCGCGGCCTCAGGAGGCCTGATTATCAGGTGGCTACTTGTGGCGGTCAGAGGATAAAAACCTGTGCACCCAGACCTTGGGGAAGTAAAGATTTCTTTCAAGGTCTAGTGAGCAAACTTTAATGATAGTCCTATACTTTCTGGCCCCAAAGTGCCTTCTGTTCTCCTTGGTGGTGCTGCTTAGCTTTTGGGGGGTTTCTAATCACCGTCAGATCTGTTAAGACCTAAGGATCCTTTACCCCCCAGGTTAAAACGTTCATGGACACACCCATACAAAATTTCACTTATGACTGCAGTGGGTCATGCGCTTCCTGAAGCTCCCTCACAAACTGGAAGTTTATGCCCAGGCTTTCGGATCAGGCTCTTCAGGCTCCTTCCAGCACTTTTGCTGCCACTTAGAAAGTCAGCGGCTGGCTGAGAAAAACTGTGGTCTGACCCAGACACTCCTGGTAGCCATATTCTGCAAGAGATTAATCCACTGAATCAATAAGTCAACTTAGACCCCTAAATTGAGAAAAATATTAAGTTTTCCACCTGTTTAGCTGGTACTTGAAGCATTGCGTTCCATTTGTATCCACACAGCTATGCCCTCTCCAGGGCACGGCCGCTCTCCAGCTGCTGACAAGAGGCCAAGGGAAACAACTCAGATGTCGCAAACACAGGTGAAACAGTTCTGAGCACCCTTTCTCTAGGTATTCTAACTTCTATGGGGAACCAAATTGTGTTTGCAGAAAGCTCTATTGACGTATCACGTTAACTAGCTCTGTGATATATTTTGGGAAGGTGAGTTTTGGATTTACGCCCCTGGATCCTACCGAGGCTCATCCGTGATTGGCCACCCAATGACTGTTATGCGTTGTCTGCAAAACGCTTGTTCAGTGTGTCGGGAGGCAATTCTCCACGGGCGTCTGCACATCGTACAAATAGGATCACTGGCTGTTTTTCTATTCTGACCTTCTTTTTCCAGAATGTTTTTCTAGCCTTGGAAGATAGAGACAGTGTTTTCTCTGGAGCAGTGCTCAGTCACGATTACTGCCCGGCCCGTGAGATCAAGGTTCCATCCTGTTACGCAACCCACTGTGTGTGCTGGTGTTACCCAGTCCCCTCTGTCACCTAGGGAAACTGGGGCTCGGGGAACCAGTGTAAGAAAATGCTGGTTTCTGAATGTTGCTATTTCTGTGAGTAATAATGTCCTTTGTCTCTGGCCCAGCAGGCTTGTGTCTTCTGCCAGCATCTATGAAACTGACCAGCTAAGTCGTCAGCTTGCAAATAGAGTTAAATCTCAGATGTGTCAAGTCTCAGAACTTGGACTCATAGTTCTCGACAGACGAAATGCTCCTCATTTAGGGAGCCACATGTGGTTAGAGAATTTTTTGCCTGTAAAAAGTCATCCATTTCTGACAAAATGGCCTGCTTTTTGCAATCAGTGATGAGAATTATACAACCATCATGTTTTTCTTCTTTTTGCCCTGGCTACTAGAAAGTTCAAGAGTAAATTCATGTTCAATTGAAATAACCAAGTGAACATAGTTATAATTATCTTTGATTTATTATATAATATCTGTAGGTAATATATCCCTTTTCTTATGATAAACTGGTAAATGTAGGTGATAAAAGTCCATTTTCTTCTGGTAAGTACTAAATGAATAAGTAGTCCAGAATGTGCCTAACCTGGACTATTATAGTATCTAACCACCATTAAAATGGTTATTTCCATTGAAAGATGCATCCAAATGTCGTAAGCACTCTCTTGAGAACCCAGTGTTGCCAGAGTCTTCAGTCAACCCATGACCAGGGTCCAGGGAGAGCCCACACGATGGCAGCTGCTTCTAGGGTGCTCCTGATACAGAGGAGTTCCAGGTGTGTGGGCTTCTTTGGCTCCTTCCCTGGGTGGAGCACTGGCTCCTGGTGAGGTACAAGGCGTCAGTCCCCATGTAGGCTTGATGAGGGCAGGAGCTCTGAGAGTGGAGAGCATGAAACACAGACTCCAGCAGCGTCCTGGGGTGGGGTCTCTAGAGGCAGATCCAGAACAGGGTTTTGAGTGTGTCTGATTTATGAAGGATGTCCTGTTCAGGAACAGTCCTGTCAGCAGGTGAGGAGAGCAGGACAGGACAGGGAAGGGCCGAGCAAGGCTTCAGTATTAGAGGGGGTCTGTCCTTGGCCTGATCTTTGAGGGGGGCCTTGCTGCTGATGAGGCAAGTGGGTGTGCTAGCTTTTGGGGAGGGGGGTTGGTTCATGCAGGACACACACCCCCACTGCCCCTGGCATTGTGACACCCATTGGCTGAGGGACAATTGTCCAAAGAAGGCAGCAGTGAGCTCCCAGGACCCAGCACTCGCAGCAGGTGTGGGGTGGGTGCACCATCCTGGTCAAGGAGGTGGGGAGGGTACCAGCAGCACCTACCACAGCTGTGCTGGTGCCGTGAGTGTGTCGGCCTTCAGGGACGGGCAGGTACAGGACTGCACAGAGCATGGTGACCTACTGGAGGGCTGCCAGGGCAGTTTTCCCAGGTGAAGACAATGGCAGGTCGTTACTGAGCTTGGGATGGGCAACCCGTGGACTCTGTGCTGACATTATCTCCAAGTGGTCCCTTCAAGAACTACAGTCTAATGGAATTAATTAGCACCTTTCTATTTCGTTATGCATTTCACAGCTCTGGAATTTCAACTCGGCTGGAACTGTGGTGTTGGTGCCTCCCATTTCCCTTCAGAAGGAACTCAAGTCACCCGGTCTCCACGTTCCAGGAGAACGAGCACTCCGATCTTCTCATGAGGAACGTGGCCCAGTGCCCAGCCGGCAGAGAGGCAGTGCCCACCAACCTTCCTGCTGATGGAAAACACAGGGTAAGGAATGAAACTACCCGGTCACAAATTCGATAAAAATGGGACAGCGTCAGGCGCAGTTTCTTGACCACCCCGTCTGTCCTTAAAACTCTGCGCATGACGGAGCCACCACATGCCTATGGGGGCCACGTCTTCTCAGTCACCAGGTTGTTTTCTTAGTAAATTCTCAAGTGAAACTTGGTTCTCAATTTATACACACCAAGACCTCTGGGAGTCAAAGGGAAGGAAGTATGGTTTTGCGTGTCAAAGGTCAAAGCTCCATGTGAAAGGGCTTTGAGATTGAGCCCAAACCACACAGGCAAGAAGTCGCTTCTTTACATCCTGACGCTGTAGAAGAGGCTCTCAAATGAGTCCCACGGGACTGAGCTCTCTGTGAGAAGCAACCATTCCCAGTGCACGACAGGATTCCCTAATAATGGAATCTGCTAAGAATAAGTTTATAATAATTGCCCACTTGACATTTTATAGCCAAATAAACAAAGCAGCATAACAGAACAGAAAGGCCAGCACCCCCCACCTGGACCCTTCAAACTTAGACCCAAATAAGGTCCCATCTGCAACTGGTCATGTCCACAGTAGATGCAGTGCCGTAACCCTGAGTGGTTATGTCCACAGTAGATGCAGTGCCATATCCCTGAGTAGTCGTCAGGAAGTATCACTGGACCTAAAAGGCAGTGAGGAAAATCCTAGATGATACAGAGATAAAAGAGTTCTGAGGGATTTTGAAATGTCGGGTTTCAAGTGGCAGGTTTGTATACCTGTCATGCCTGTCTGGACATACCTGTTCTCTCCTTGACCGGTGACTCTCTCTCCCCCCAGTAGAAGAGGAGGGTGAACCACGGGGCAAATAAGTTAAATATCTACTTCCTCAAAAATAAAAGACAAGTTATGCACTCAAGGGGCCTATCAAAAAATCAGATATTTTGAAAAAAAATAGATCTTTTTTCTCACCCTATTCCTTACTTTATTTTCTCTAAAGAGACGAATAATCATATAATGAAAAAATATAAAATTTAAGTGGTGACAAGTGCTACAAAGGAAAATGTAGGGAGTGGTCACCCCTGCGAAGGTGCCGCATCTGGTGAGGAGCATGGGGCTTCTGTGAGGGGCGGCCCCAAGCGGAGACCGGCGGCGGGGGGAGGGCGGAAACTCACAGGGCAGAGGGGCTCGGCCAGGGCCCTGGGCAGCTGAGAAGGTGGGAGTGGGCTCGGTGGGGAGGGAGGGGGCAGGAGACATGGGGTCACTGAGTCTCTGCAGAGTCTTACCCTTAGCAGTGGGGGAGAGAGTTGAAGGCAGGAGGGACAATGATCTCATTTGCACCCTCACAGGAGCAGTCTGGAGACTGGAATCCCGAGAGAAAGAGCAAGCACAGACTGGGGGTGGTCAGTAATGCAGGAAACCGAGGTGGTGTTTGGTCTAAGGAGGGGGCAGTGGGCCCGAAGGCAAGTGGGCAGGTTCAAGAGCTGCACTGGGTGGGAGAGACCCTCCGTGAGAGAATCGGCTCTTCCTTATTCGTGTCCACATTTCTGCTTTAGAACCAGTGACTCGCTGAAGCACCTGCTGTTTGCACGTCTCTCTCCCCTCCTGGACCATGGCTGCCGGAGGTGGGAGTCGTGGCCTTGCCCACTGTGGCTCTGTCCTCGGCACCAACGGAGCTGCCCCCAGGCAGGCGTGTGGGATACAGGACTGGAGAGTCCAGGTGAGCAGAAACCTGCCCCCAGAACAGGACAAGCAGAGGGTGGACAGGGTAGGCCACAGCCAGGCAGGGCGAGAGCAAAGCTGGTAGACAGGGAAGGATTCTGCAAAGAAGAAAGTTTACCCCTAGGAGGCAGCAGTCACTGTCATTTTTTCCTTAACAATTATATGCCATGTGCACTGTGCTGGACACCCTCAATTAATCTGATCATTCCCAGCCATAGTCCCTTTCGGTAAATTTCATCCTAGAGCTACTTTCCCACAGTGCTGTATGCTCTAATTCTCGGCCCTTGAGCTGAAATTTCAAAGTCATCATGCCCTTTATTAATGCCGAAATTAAAAGTTCTCAAGATGGCAGAGGCTCTCTCCCTTCCCTAGTCCCTCTGGCGGGCCAGGCTCCCTGGGCCGCATCTACGCCTGCGATTCTCTCTGAATAAGCAACTCGCAGCTGGGCCACCCTCACTTCTCAGCCCTTGCGAGCTGGTGGCTGAGCAGCCCCACGGACCGAGTGCCAGTGTCCTCGGTGCAACTCGGCCGCGCCAGCCCAGGAGCCAAGCCCAGGTGGAGGGTCCCGGCTCCCAGCGCACAGCTCCCTGGCAGCCGAGGTGCTCAGAGAGCCCCCACCCTGCGCACAGGCACCCTGACCCCAGACTTCCAGCCTCCAGAACTGTGAGAAATAAATTTCTGCTCTTTGTAAGCCCCGCAGCCTGTGGTAATTCGGTATAGCAGCCTGAACTGACCAAGATGCGTGCCTTGGAAAACAGTGCTTGCCGCGGAGGGACCGCAGTCCCTGGTCATCTAAACGTCCGCATGGAGAGCTGGCCGAAAGTATGCAAAGTTCTCCCCTATTCACGTTTGTCTTCATCTGCAAATAGAAAAGCGCGAGGCTCTGCTCACATTGCTGCACGTGTCACTCGCTTTCACGCCACGGGAGGTGGCTGGCACATCCTTTGCTAACTGGGTCACTTTAGCCACACGCTATGCATCACCGGATGTGCACGGGTGCCCGCAGTTTACTCATTATGTTATCTGCATCAAACTGACCCTCACGAGAGAAACCACAGATTGGAGAAAATGCTCATGATACGAGCTTGAGAGGATGAGAACGTGAAGGGCTAACCCACCTAATAGGAGCCACATTTGCAGCTGAAAATAATTATTATTTTATTTCATTTCTATGTTAACCTTTAGACATTTCTGTCCAATTTAAAATGTCTGGTGTACAAAATACACCTGTGTAAGAAAATATTCACAAATTTATAAATAAGTATATAAATTCACAGAATGCTTTAAAATATTTCATCGTTGGGGTGTCTTCATTAAGAATGTTTACAGGAGCCAAGATGGCGGACAAGAAAACCGCCAGCCAGAGTGTCTGCAAAAAAGACAGATTTTAGAAGAAAGTGAAAAAAATAAACTAGCAGAAAAACACAGATTGGGTGAGGGTCGGAAGGAAGGGTGCCTTAAACTACAGGAGACTCCACGGGAAGACGTTGCGGAGAAGGACTGGAAGGAGAAAGGTCCCGAGAGGGTTGGAGGCCAGCGACAAGGGTAGGTGGACCAGTTAACTTCCCCCTCCCTCACATCTCGGACTGCTGGTGGGCTCCTGAGCAGTTGGAGAGACCTGCCGACACGAGCCCAGAGACGGCTGCTGCCAGTGAGCAGTGGCCTCTTGTGGACAGGGCGCTGGGCTCCCAGCTCCCTCAGGGCACCTCCCCGCATGCAGACCCGAGCCTATCGGCAGATGCCATATTGCTCCATTCTCTCCTTCCCCCTCCCTACCCGTGGGTGCTCAGAGAGACAATTTAGCCATCACCTGGAGGCATCTCCAAGGAGTGGGACTTTCCTTTTGGGGCCCTACAGCAGACTGATGGGTACTCAGACTGTGAGCTCCCTACCCACCAGCCTTCCCAGGTGCTGCTTGCCTGGGGACTCCAAGAGAGCAGGGCAAATCCTGAGGTGGAGTGAAATAGATCCAGCTTGGGCACCCTGTAGGTGATTCGAGACCAGCACCCCTCCCCCTGGAAGGGTCAGGGATTGATCTCCAGGGCCCAGGGGACAGGCCTGTAGACCAGACCCCATACACCAAGGTCATGATTGCACTGCCCCACGGTACAGAAGGGAGATCTATGAAAGAGCCTACTGAGGATTGTGTGCCTTCAGGTGCAGATCAGCATGTCCGAGTGGCAACTCTCCTCCCAAAAGAGGGCTTTGCACCCAGCTCAGGCTGCGATCCTGGGTAGGGAACCTCCTGGCCCACATCACAGCCAGGGGAGATCCATCGGCCTGAGGTCCCGCTTGCTGGCAGAGGCCTGGGAGAGGCTATGGAGAGGGGGAGGGTGGAGGGGAGTAAGACCTGCTCCAGAGTGCGGGTCTCGGACAGCCTCACCCCCCAAGCCCAGATTTTTCGGCTGAGTGGAGCCATTTCAGCCCCTCCTGGCAGCTTTGCACAGAAGCAAAGAACAGACCTTCGACCCCTGCTAACAGCAGTTGTGGAGCCTGAGGGCAGGCTTACCCAACCCAGCCTGGCCCAGACTCACTCCCAGACCTCCCCCACTGAGGTGGAGAATAAGGACACACCTGGAAGTCCCAGGGCCCCAACAACCACCCGAGGCACAAGAGGGCCTCTCCAGAGGAATGAGAGCTGGCTACAAAAACAGTACTGCAGCTCGCTCCTCCCAGCAAGTGCCACCTACTGATAGGGAGGTCATTCTGCACACCCTTTTACTGCATCTACTGATTCATCATAAAGGGTATGGTTGAATCTCACCCACAAACACCACCTACTGGCTCAGAGACTAAACAGGGTGTGTCATTATCCAAACGAAAATCTAAAGGCAAGAAGGAACAACTGATCCAGATGGGAAGGATCCAGTGAAAGAACTCTGGAAGTATGAAGACTCAAACGGAAAGCACACCCCCAAAGAGGAAGAACAGCTCCCCAGAAATTGGCATTAACCAAACTCAGAACACTAAAACGACAGAAGAAGAATTTCAAACATGGATTGTAAGAAAACTCAATGATATGCAAGAAAAAATGGATGACCAACACAAAGAAACCCCAAAAATATCCAGGATATGGAAGAAAAATTCACTGAAGAAATTGAAATATTAAAGAAAAACCAAAACGATCTCCTGGAAATGAAGGACTTATTCAGGGAACTACAAAACACAGTGGAAAGCCTCAAGAACAGGGTAGATCAAAGAGAAGAAAGAATCTCAGAGACTGAAGACAACTCCTTCCAATTAAACAAGTCAGTCATCACAGAGATCTAGCAGAAAATTAAGAGAAAAGAAATAAGCCTACAGGAAATGTGGGATTATGTGAAAAAACTGAACCCAAGGGTGATAGGGATTCCGTAAGGTGAAGAAGAAAACACTCAAGGGCTGGATAAGCTATTTGAATTAATAGAGGTGAATTTCCCAGGCCTTGCTAAAAATCTAGATATACAGGTACAAGAAGCTCAATGGACCCCAGGGAGATTCAATGCAAATAGGAAGACCCCACATCATGCAATCATCAGATTGACCAAAATATCCACTAAAGAGGCCCTTCTATGAGCTGTACAGCAAAAGAAACAAGTAACATACAAAGGAAAGCCCATCAGAATAACTCCAGACTTCTCAACTGAAATCCTACAAGCAAGAAGAGACTGTGGCCCCATTCTCACTCTTCTGAAACAGAATAATGCCCAGCCTAGAATCTTGTACCCTGCAAAACTAAGTTTCATATATGAAGGAGAAATAAAGATATTCTCAGATAAGCAAAGACTGAGGGAATTCACCAAGACAAGACCAGCTCTCCAAGAAGTACTCAAAACAGAATTACACAAGGATCAGCACAATAAACATTCTCAAATGTAAAACCACTCAAAAGTTAAAGATCAAAGGCTAGATTCCACAATGGCTCAAGAAAGAAAACAAACCGACAAAATGCAACCCAACAGAATGAACAGTAATTTACGCCATTTATCAGTTCTCTCAATAAATGTGAATGGCTTGAACTCCCCTCTCAAGAGACACAGGCTGGCCGAATGGATTAAAAAAAACAAGCCAAGCATCTGCTGTCTCCAGGAAATGCATGTAACCTGCAAGGATGCATTTAGACTCAAGGTAAAGGGGTGGAAATCAATATTTCAAGCAAATGGAAGCCAAAAGAAGGCTGGTGTGAGGTAGTTTTGATCTCAGATAACTTAGTTTTTAAGTCAACAAAAGTAATGAAAGATAAACAGGGTCACTATATAATGGTGAAGGGTACAGTTCAACAATAAGACATAACAATTCTAAATATGTATGCACCCAACTTAGGTGCACCCAGATTCATAAAGCAAACTCTACTTGATCTAAACAAATTGATAAACAGTAACAGCATACTAGTCAGAGACTTCAACACCCCACTGACAGCACAGGACAGATCCTCCAAACAGAAAATTAACAAAGAAATAATGGACTTAAACAGAACTCTAGAAAAATGGGCCTGACTGACATTTACAGGACATTCTACCCCCAAACCACTGAATATATGTTCTTCTCATCAGCTCATGGGACATTCTCTAAGATTGACCATATTCTAGGACACAAAGCATGTCTCAAAAACTTTAAAAAAATAGAAATTATACCATGCATCTTCTCAGATCACAGTGGAATAAAAGTAGAAATCAACCCCAACAGAAACTCTCATCTCTACACAAAGTCATGGAAATTAAACAACCTTCTGCTGAACGATTCCTTCATAAACGAGGAAGTAAAGATGGAAATCAAAATATTCTTTGAACTCAATGTGAAAGGTGACACAAGTTATCAAAATCTGTGGGACACAGCCAAAGCAGTCCTGAGAGGAAAGTTTATTTCCATAAATGCCTATATCCAAAAGTCAAAAAGATCACAAATAGACAAACTAATGAATTGACTCAACTGGAAAAAGAAGAACAGACAGACCCCAAATCCAGCAGAAGAAGGGAAATTAATAAGATCAAATCAGAACTAAATGAAATTGACAACAGGGACACTATACAGAAGATTAACAAAACAAAAAGTTGGTTCTTTGAAAAATAAACAAAATTGATAAGACTTTGGCTAAACTAATGAAAAACAGAAAAGAAAAATCTCTAATAAGCTCCATCAGGAACAAAAAAGGAGAAGTTACAACCAATGTGGTGGAGATTCAAGATATAATTTATGAATATTACAAAAACCTTTATTCACACAAACTGGAAAATGTGGAGGAAATGGACAAATTTTTAGAAACACACAGCCTCCCTAGGCTCAACCAGGAAGAAATAGAATTCCCGAACAGACCAATATCAACGACCGAAATTGAAACAGCAATAAAAAAACATTCCAAAAGAGACGGACCAGACGGTTTCACACCCAAATTTTACCACACCTACAAAGAAGAACTGATGCCTATCCCGCAGAAATTATTCCACAACATTGAGAAGGATGGATTCCTCTACAACACATTTTATGAAGCCAACATAACCCTGATACCAAAACCAGGAAAGGATGCAACAAAAAAGGAAAACTACAGACCAATATCCCTTATGAATATAGATGCAAAAATTCTCAACAAAATTCTAGCTAACCGAATCCAGGTGTTTATTAAGAAAATAATCCATCATGATCAACTGAGTTTTATCCCAGAGATGCAGGGATGGTTCAACATACGCAAATCTATAAACATAATTCACCACATAAACAGAAGCAAAAACAAAAACCGTATGATTCTCTCAATAGATGCAGAAAAAGCATTTGACAAAATTCAACACCCTTTTATGATAAGAATGCTTAACAAAATAGGCATAGACGGGGCTTACCTAAAAATGATACAAGCCATTTATGACAAACCCACAGCCAACATCATACTGAATGGGGAAAAATCGAAAGCATTCCCACTTAGAACTGGAACCAGACAAGATTGCCCACTATCTGCACTTCTATTCAACATAGTGCCAGAAGTCCTGGCCACAGCAATCAGGCAAGAAAGTGGAATTAAAGGCATACGAATGGGAACAGAAGAGATCAAACTCTCACTATTTGCTGATGACATGATATTATATCTAGAAAACCCCAAGGATTCAACCAAGAGGCTCCTGGAATTGATAAATGAATTCAGTAAAGTCTCAGGATATAAAATCAATCCACACAAATCAGAGGCTTTCATATACACCAATAGCAGTCATACCAAGAACCAAATCAAAGACTCAATTCCCTTCACAATAGCAACAAAGAAAATAAAGTACCCAGGAATATATTTAACTAAGGAGGTAAAAGACCTCTACAGGGAGAACTATGAAATACTGAAGAAGGAAATAGCAGAGGATGTAAACAGGTGGAAAACCATACCATGCTCGTGAGCCGACAGAATCAACATTGTTAAAATGTCTATACTACCCAAAGTGATCTACAGATTCAATGCGATCCCTATTAAAATACCAACATCATTCTTCACAGAAGTAGAAAAATTAATTTTACACTTCATATGGAACCAGAGAAGACCCCACATAGCAAAACCAATTCTAGGCAATAAAAACAAAATGGGAGGTATCAATTTACCAGACTTCGAACTTTATTATAAGGCTGCAGTAATCAAAACAGCTTGGTACTGGCACAAAAATAGAGCCATTGACCAGTGGAACAGAACTGAGAACCCAGATATAAAACCATCCTCATATAGCCATCTAATCTTTGATAAAGCAGACAAAAACATACACTGGGGAAAAGAATCCTTATTCAATAAATGGTGCTGGGAAAACTGGATGGCCACATGTAGAAGACTGAATCAGGACCCACACCTTTCACCTCTCGCAAAAATCAACTCACACTGGGTAACAGACTTCAACCTAAGGAGTGAAACTATTCAAATTCTAGAGGAAGATGTTGGAAATACTCTTCTAGACATTGGCCTAGGCAAAGAATTTATCAAGAAGACCCCAAAGGCAATCACAGCAACAACCAAAATAAATAAATGGGACCTGATCAAATTAAAAAGCTTCTGCACAGACAAAGAAACTGTCACAAGAGCAAACAGACAACCTACAGAAGGGGAGAAAATTTTTGCATGCTACAAATCCGATAAAGGGCTGATAACTAGAATCTATTTAGAACTCAGGAAAATCAGCAAGAAAAAAGTCAAACAACCCTGTCCAAAAGTGGGCAAAGGACATGAACAGAAACTTTTCAAAAGGATACAGAATAATGGCCAAAAAACATATGAAAAAATGCTCAACATCTCTAATCATCAGGGAAATGCAAATCAAAACCACAATGAGATATTACTTATCTCCAGTGAGACTGGCCTTTATCAAAAAGTCCCAAAACAATAAATGTTGGCATGGATGCGGAGAGATAGGAACACTCATACACTGCTGGTGGGACTGCAAACTAGTGCAACCTCTGTGGAAAGCACCCGAATGTTTATAGCAGCACAATTCACAATTGCAAAGATGTGGAAACAACCCAAGTGTCCATCAATACATGAGTGGATTAATAAAATGTGGTATATGTATACCATGGAGTACTATTCAGCTTTAAGAACAATGGTGATATAGCACCTCTTGTATTCTCCTGGATGGAGCTGGAACGCATTCTGCTAAGTGAAGTATCCCGAGAATGGAAAAACAAGCACCACATGTACTCACCATCAAATTGGTATTAACTGATCAACACGTAAGTGTACATGTAAGAATAACCTGTATTGGATGTCGGGCAGGGGGGAGGGGGGAGGATGGACATGCTTGAAGCTCGGACTTGGCGGGGGAGGGGAGGCAAGGGTAACATACGTAACCTAAACATCTGTACCCCCACAATATGCTGAAATAAAAAAAAAAAAGAATGTTTACAGACCATGGATGTAGATTGCAACCCCCTGCTTCAAAGTAGGCATCTGTCATGTGGCTCCTCCCGTCCTGTCCAGCAGGCTCTGCGGTGCCTTCCCTCAACACTGGGAGCCTGGCACGTGGGTATTACAACTGTGGCCACACGAGCAATGGACCAGGAGACAAAGACATCATCTTAAGTAAATTGTGAAAGTCCAGAGGAGCTCTTGTGTTTTCGGGCTGAAATCCCACACAGGTATGACAGCAACAGAAGCTCCACACCTCCCGGGCTACGGCTCACCCCTGTGGACCTGGTGACAGGCACTCTGCTCACCCTCTGCTAGGAGGTGTCGCCGAGCTCCACGATGGTTCTATGGATCCTTTCTTTGACTTGGCCCCTAGCGGTTTGCCCTTTGAAGCTCTTACCTTATGTTGGATGGAAACCATGTAAAACTATCACATTCTATATTGTTTCCATCCTTGACTGTGAACTCACTGGCCCCCATCCAACCCAAACCTCAGCCCTGATTTCCTCAATATTTGGCCCACACTCACAAACCTCAAAGAACCTCCCAGCAAACCTGGCTTCAGTCTAAAGTCTCTTTACCCACATTTACACAGGCCTGCTTTAAAGCAGTGAGCCTGCAGTAGACTGCTCAAGAATGCCATAGCTTCCTTCCAGTTATGTTATATATAACTTCAGTCTCGTTTGTTTAAAGAAAGAAAAAGATTATTTGGAGATTCAAATCGAGTAAGCTTAATAGAACCGTAATGACTCTGGCAATCATTTTCAAAGCTGCAATAGCTCATCGTGGTAGCTGTATATCCTGACACACACATGGAGAATATTAACAGAAATCTTCCTACAATGTTGCTTTTAGAGTTAGTATTGCAATTTGCTAAATGTTCTCCCTCATTTTCTGCAGAATGGCCATGGTCCCTTTTTATAGTAAAATAAATACTCTAATGCTTTCTACATATTGCGTCTGTCAAAAATACATACATGTGTGCAAAGTCCTAAATGGGAGCAATATTTATACGCATCAACATGTGACATAGCTCGCATCCTGATATTGCAGAGTTAACATTGCCGGTGGAAAATGTTGGCTCTGTGATGAATGCTTATATTGTACGTACAGTAGAAACGCGCCGTGCGCATTACACCCTATAAATGTAATGCAGGAAATTAACATAAAGGCATTTGCAAAGTAAAAGCTTGCATATCTTTATCTCACAGAGGGTCTCGAGACCCACCTCCATCCCCCAAACACCAGGCCAGGATTTTTTATAAAGCCGCGTGTAGACTCTTCATGAGTCCTGGGAGGGAGGGAGCTGTATAGACTCCCAAACATGTGCAGAGAAAAAGGCTCCATTTGTTTTCCTTGCCTAATATTTATTACAGCACCTGGTGCCTGTACGCAGGAGATGCTGGTGGTCAGACCTCCAGCCAAATCCAGGGACTGGCCCAGAGGAAAGCACCAGTTGGCAGTGCTCCCAGCATGCCCAGCCTGAAAGAAAGAGCGAGAGGCTTCCACCGAGGCTTCTCATGCACACACAGCTTCCTGTTAGACATTAGTAACTAATTCTTGCAGTTGGGTTTAGTTCGTAGTTTAGCCACATGAGGATAAACAGAAAGGAACAACATGGCTGCCAGTACACCAGGCCAAAGAAGCTACATCTTAAATCACATGCAAGAAAAACAGGGCAGCAGTAAAATATCCACATGTATACTACAGGCTAAAAGCAAACGCCTCTAAATTGAGGTTTAAGAACCAAGGTGGGAAGGGGGACATGTCTTAAAATATCCAGGTTATTTACAGAAATACCATCTTTTTCACTGCAAATTGCACACCTTTCCATCTCACTTTGTGGTGTAGAAATAGACATAGATGTGAGACTACTATGTAGTCTCTGTATAATTTCCTTGACTATAAACAGCATCAGTAGTATCTGTGATTTCCTCAGTGGCAGTTATTAGTGGAAGCTGTTGTCAAGTTTTTCTGCAGACTGGATGTCAGGTGGGCCAGTCTTCAGGCCCTAGTGGTAGCAGCAGTAGGTGGAACATGCCTGTCCTTGAACTCCAGAGCAGTGTACGTTAACTCTGATGTTAGCAGGTCCGGGTGGGCTGATTTGGGGTCCAAAAGGTGGCTTGCTCTGATGCCGGTAGTGGCAGCAATCAGCCAGGCATGTAGGTGGGTTCTTGTACCCCTGGGCAGTGGGTGTGATGGGGACGATGGCAGTAGCAGTGGTGGGGCAACCTACTAAAACCAAGTGGTCCATGATGGTGTTGGCAGTGGCTGCAGTGGGTTTGGAAGGCCAGTCTCTTGGCCCATTGGTGTGTGGGTGCCAGCTGTGGCAGTATTGGCAGGTTGGGTTGGCCCAACCTCAGACCTCAGGAGAAATGTTCAGGTGCAATGATGGTGGACTGGGCTGGGTGATCCCCATGGCCCTAGACTTGTCCTCAGGCCCTCTGGTAGCACATTCAGGTGTGGGCTGTGACACGCAGGGCTGAGTGTTCCCAGGCTGCTAGTGAAATGTTCAGGGCAGAGCAGTGGCCGCTGCACTGTAGGCTTGCCCCTGGGTAGGGCAGGGCCACTCTCAGTGGGAGCAGTATAGACAGGCAGATGCAGTGTGAACAGTTTGCTCGTGCCTCAGTTTTGCAGCTGCCCATAGCCGTGGTGGTGGGGTTTGTCCTCGGAGCACATGAAGGTGCCAGGCCCAGTCCTTTCAGGTTTTTATGGAAGCTTTATTACATATGCATAACTGATTAAATCAGTGCTCATTGGTGGTCAGCTTAACCTTTAGCACCTCCTTTCTCCCTGGAGGTTGAGAGGTGGAGCTAAAAGTCTCAACCTTCTAATCCTGCCTTGGTCTTTCGGGTGACCAGGCCCCATCCTGAAGCTACCTAGGGGCTGCCAGCCTACAGTCAATCATTAGCATACAAAAAGACATCACCACGGAGATTCTAAGGATTTTAAGAGTTGTATGCCAAGAAATGGGGAGGAAGACCAAATATGTATTTTATAATATCACACATGTACAATTGGGGTTTTTATGCCCATTGCATTAAATTTACTCACTGTTAAGGGAAAAAACAAACTCCATAAAATAATTTAAAGAGGTTTATTCTGAGCCAATAAAAGTGACCATGGCCCATGGAACATAGTTTTAAGAGGTCCTGAGAAAATGTGCCCAAGGCATCTGGCTTACAATTTGGTTTTATATATTTTAGGGAGATAGGAACTGCAGGTAAAATCATAAATCAATACATGGAAGGTTTACATTGGTTTGGCCCAAAAAGGAGGGGCATCTCAAAGTGAGGGCTCACAGGTTACAGGTAGGTACAGAGATTCTTTAATTTGTAATTGAAAGAAATAAAGCTTTGTATAAAATATTGGAGCCAGTAGAAAGAAATGTTTTAAGGTAAGGAATTCTGCTATTCTTATAGCAAGCCACAATATACCAACTAGAAGTGAACTGTTAAGTATATTGATGGCCTGCAGGCATGACTTCACCTTTGCCTTGCATGGCCTTAGGTCCTGTTGATAATTTAGTATCTTATTGTCACAATAGTCTGTTTTGTCAGTCCTTCGATCTCTATTTTATCATTAATACTGATCATTGTTGTGTCTAAACTCCAAAAGAGAGGGGGTGTAATGAGGCATGTCTAACCTCCCTTCCCTTCATAGCTGTTATTCGGTTTTTCGGGGGTCTCCTTGGCCAAGAGGGGGTTCATTCAGTCAGTGGAGGGGGGAAGCTTAGGATTTTATATTTAGTTTATGTCACCTAGGGAAAGAAATTACTTTTACACTACATTGAGTTTTCCTGTCTTCTCTATCACAAAAAAAAAAAGTGAATTTTCAATCGGATGCTTATAACACAGAAGTCTTGGACAGTATCAAGTTTTCTAATGATTAACAGAAGATATGAGACAGAAGCAGCAGAAACGCATGACACATTGATGTCCAGGAGGTCCCAAATCCATCAGAAGTAAATGCGCCTTTCATTACCCTAAATTGGAATGAATTTTGGATTTGGAATGAGTACAGGATGAATCAGTCGCTTAATTTTAATGTCTCTCAAGGACTGTATAATTAACTTTCATTCATCAGTGGTGCTGTGGTTTAGAAAGTCATTAATTGTGGGGGTTTTAAACAAAACATCACGTATATCCTGCTGAAAGCATGGTTTGGTAAGGAATCAGTACAAGGCATTCTCTGGAACACCCTCATTCATCCTGCAGTCATTAAATTCTATCAGTATGTGTCCAAGGGGATCTAGCTGCAGTCAAAGCTGGGAGTGAGGAACAAAGTTGCAGATCTGCTGTTCGTCTTTTACTTCCCACAATCCCCAACTTCAACATTTTCTTTCTCATATACTCTATTAGGTGCTGACATGCTTACTAATTCAGTGACGAAATAGCCACAGTCGGAAGAAAAGTTCCCTGTCTTCCCACCACCACATCTACTAAACTATCTGAAACTGTATTTCCATTTTTTATACTGTCTTTTTCTGGTATTGGCACAAGATTTCACTTATAAAATGAAATTAAAAACCCATAAAATAAATTTGGAAGTACTCCCTCTACTTCTAGTCTCTGAGAAAGTTTTTATAGATTGGAATTATCTCTTCCATGAAAAATTTTGGAATATTTTCCTTAAAGTTGGCTGGGCATATTGCTTTCTTATGGGAAGATTTTAAATTGCTGATATTAATACAAATGCCTTAGGACTAATTTTGGGGGTTTTTTGAGTGATTTTTGGTAAGTTATATTTTTCTAGGCATTCATCCATTTTGTTAAAGGTTTCAAGTTTATTGGAATAAAATTATCTATTGTATTCATAAATTTTTATCTTTCATCTATTTCTGATTATGTCTCTTTTTCATTCCTATGTTTATTTATGGCTTCTCTTGTACTCTCTTTTTTTCTTTACCATTCCAGCCAGAGCAATGTCTATTTTATTAGTCTTCAAATATCCAACTTTTATTTTTCTTATTTTTCTCTATTTTATCTTTGATTGCATTTTCTCTTTTCTGATTTCTTTTTTTCTTCCTATTTCTTTGGAAGTATTCCATTTCTCTTTTCCAGTTTATGAGGCTGAACACTTACAAAGGAATAGCAATATGATTTCAAAAATTGAATTCATAACTTTAAGGGAATTTCAAAAATCTCAAATGGTTACTGTGTTTCAAGTCTTTATACTTAGAGCAAATCTACTCAGTACAGTCACTTCTGTGTCTAAGCAGATAACCAAAATTCTCATATGTTTAGATTCAAACAAACTTTTGTAAAATAAATAATCCCTTATTGCAAGTGCTTCTGTCTGACACCCACTCCAGTACGCAGTAAAGGAGTCAGCATCCGTGTGCGCAGGATGACGTCGCGACGAGCTTGGGTGGGGATTCTAACCCTGGCTCTACCACTCAGCAGCTATATGACCTGGGGAAAGTTTCTTGAACTCTCAATTTTTTGCAATGTGAATTTTAAAAAATGTGATTAATAATGAATGCACATCAGTTAAAAAATTAGCTGAAATGGTATGTATGAAGAGCTGAAAACAGTTCCTGGATATACTAAACCCTGTCCACATGCAATTTATAGTTATTTTCAAACATATACTATCTCACTAATATTGGCATTTTTCATTTGTCCATATGTTCATTTTCCTGAAATGTAATCATGACTAGAGCTATTAGATATTCCATTGTATTAACAACAATAATAAAACTCAAGCAACTTGTAGCAAATGTGGAAACAAATTAAGATAACTCTGAGCTTCCCACAGTTTGATGTGCATTGGACCACCTAGAGCTTTCATTAAACACAGATTTTGATTCAGTAGGTCTGTATGGAATCTGATATGTAAATGTCTAAGAAGCTCCCACATGGCTTTAAAGTCCCTGATCTTTGGCCATAATTTGAGTAGCAAGGCTCTGAAAAACTAGCTAAGAGTTGAAATTAAAATATTACTATGGTGTGTCTAGCTTCAGTTGAAAATGTAAAGGTATAAATTTAGTTTTTTACATGGACAAAGTTTGAGCCAAGCAGTATGTTAACACAAGGGTGTTTTCAAAAATCTTCTAAATAAAAAGTTGGGTTACAAATATAGTTAAATAATAGACTTTAGTCATATTCTCAACTCACACTTCACACAGGCTGAGGCAGCCCTGCTCCTTGAACCAAGAAGACACACAATGTGAATGAGAATAACAGGTCAGGATACTGGAACAAGGACTGTCCTGAAAGACTCGAGACACCTGACATCTACGTCCAATGGCTGATAAGTGTGCACAGTCCCCGAGTGGAGTCTGCCTGATTTCTGAATCTATAAAAGAGCTTTATTTTATTACCTGGAAATCATATTTGCCTTTTTTTCCAGGATCCTGATGACTCTGTGGTAGAACATATATCCCTCCTTTTACCTAAGGAAGAGTCTATGTTCTCTCTGTTAAAATGCAGTCACCTCACACTCACATGGGAGATTCTCCATCACGACCACTCCCCAGGATCGGTGGCCACCTCCTGCCCCACCTCAGGACTTATCAACGATGGTTTCCAGATTGTCACCGTCATCATCAACACAGGCGCAGGTGTTGCTGGAAGAGGGGGAGTAGTGTGACTGAACTTGCAAACTTCAGACATGGAGACATCTTTGAAGTTGAAATAAAACCATCTAAAATAGGATTTTTTCAAAGGCAGCACCACTCACTGGCAATAACCAGAAAGACACAAAAACTTTGAACATGAACGAGCAGTTGAAGAGTTGGAATTTTCTAATGATGCCAGATGGAGTCAAAATCTGTTTGTTGACATTAAGAAACAGAGCTGATCTCTAGGTAAAAAGGCTTTATTTGACAATAATATACAGGAAGTGGGACTGCAATCTAGGGCATGCATACAGACCAGGTGGCCTCCAGTGTGTCTGGAGAACAAAGGAAAGTGTCAGGCTTTACTGGGGGACGAGGTTACCCAAGTTGCTCTGAAAAAGAGCTTACCGGCGCTGCAGCAGCTTGCAAGAGCTGGCGCGTTCCGACTGGCTCATCAGTAGGTGTAGGCAGGACTTGTAATGCTGGAGTTCTGGTTGGCCCTTGTGGTTTAGGATTGGGTTTGTGAGACAGTTTTTGAAACAGATAAGTGTTCTCGTATAAGCGGCTAGCTGCCCTTGTGCAGCTAACTGTCCTTGTGTGACGTGTAGTAAGCTGTGGTTTGGAAAAACTCTGGTGATAGTTGCTGTTATCAGGCGGATCCTGCGGGAGAGCCCTCCCTTTATAGCCTTCCCAGCTCCATCTGCCAGGGTTTCTCACAAGTGACCGTCCCCGCTGCATTAACTGTCATGTCAGTTCCTGACATGTATCTCTCACCGTTCCAGCGTAATGGCCATTTTGCTCTCTTAGACATTAACAGGCAAGAGAAAGAACGATTTCTTTGGCCAAAGTTCTGCTGCAATGAGGTTTTTCTGCATTTGTTTTGGCCCCGTGGTGTCGTCAGCTGGCCAACCTTGCCGCGGCTGATGCTACGGACGCCTGATGGAGACGAGCAGTGACAGGTGTGAACCCGAGCAGACGCGCAGGAGGAGCGTCCCAGGTGAGTTCAACTATGTTAACGATGCTAGTGTTTTCCTCTCAAGTATTGCCATTATCGCCTGCGAGAGCTCAAAGAAGAGGTGGGAGAAGCAGTCACCTCCACTAAGTGCCATGAAGTCTGCCAGTCCCGTCCCAGCCCGGCGGGATACACGCGGGCTCTCCGCGGCTCGCGGCCGCCGTGCTAGCCGACGGGCGCTTGGGGGTGCGCTTGACACGTCTGTCAGCGCGCGAGCCACGTGGCGTCCGTCACACTCACGACGGGAGCTGGAAAGCCGAGGGGCCTCTTAGAGACTGGAGCTCCACACACCGCGGT